>BJBW01001161.1:162854-194498 GCA_004320125.1 Scolopax mira
ACGGTGACTCCACCACCTCCCTGGGCAGGCTGTTCCAGTTGCACTTCAGTAGGTTTCACTGGTAAGAATGAAGCTAAAATGCGCTATTTAAGTTTGTGATATATCATGGTTTTATTACAAACAGCATAGTAATGGAATGATGGGTAGTAAAGTCCTGTTTCTGAACCATTTCTTTGACTCTGTATACAATTGCATTCTGTCGTGCTTCCTGTTCCCCAGAAAAAATTCTCTCTTGCATATATGAAAAGCCCTTTAAACATAGTATGTACTAATTTTGTTGTACATAAGCACTTCATAGACTGTCAAAGATTCAACTAAACCGGCAGACATATAAGTTCTTTCTAAAATTAACCAGTTACCACATATGTCCTTTTAAACACAGAAACTTTTGCCCCATGCCCCAAATCAGTTTGCATTCCACAAGAACACAGACACATTTTTAAAGTTATCATTTTTAAAGATGTGAACAAATGTCAGAGCCAAACTGAAAGTAACTCTGCACCAAAAAGGAAAATTTGCTTTTAGTAATTACTGCAGTTACTTCTGAAAAGAGCCACTATTTGGATGAGTTCAGGCCAGTAATATCTATTCATATTTCTGAAGGCTACAATCAAATCCTGAAATTTGGTATTTGAAACTTGCGAACATCAAGTTTCAAACTCCAAGATATCCTGACCAAACACAACACTATTATCCCAAATTTTGAGGTAACACATAAAGCCTGTACATGAGAAGATATTTTGGCTTTTCTTTCCTGGTACTGTTAACTTAGCTGGCTTAACTGTTTTGCTGATGATGCTACTTTTGACATTTTTGCCAAAATACGGCTTCACTGATGCTGCACATCATGTGATGTGCATACAATGATGTGCATACAGTGATGTGCATACAGTGATGTGCATACAATGATGCTGACATTAGTATGTCAGGTTGGAAACAATGGTGGTGATGCCTGGAGGAAGGGTCAGTACAATCATCCTTGGAACAGCAGGTATGAAGGGAGGTGAGGAGAGGAAGGGGAAGAAGGAGGGGCCAATAGAGAGACATCGCATTATGTTTGGTACATAATTTTCAAAAATCATGAAAGAAATGTTAGGTTCCGGTAAGTCTTTTGCTGTATTTTCCCCTAAAGGCAATCATGTGTTGTTCCCTCTTTCTTTCTAGCTCCGACTTCTCTATGAGTGCAACCCTATGGCTTTCATCATTGAGCAGGCAGGTGGGATGGCAACTACAGGGACTGAGGCAGTGTTGGATGTGAAACCTGAGAATATTCACCAGAGAGTCCCTCTTATCCTCGGCTCTCCAGATGACGTGCAAGAATACCTTGCTTGTGTACAGAAACATCAGAAGAGCAGCTAAGGGCTTTTCCACATCAGACCTTGCTCTTCTGTCTTCAGTCTACAGGAGAACCCATACCTTTCAAGATGGTGGTTTCTAGCAATCTCTCAGTGAAAATACCACTTCATGAGAACAAGAAAAAAGTGAGAATTGTTGGTGGGAAAACCAAAAATTTCGTTTCTCCATGTAGACAAATGTAAAAATCCTTTAACTCTGATTTATGCCATGGAAATATAAAGACAGAGGCCTGATTATTAAACAAAAGTGACTTACATTATATAGTATTAACAAAAAGAAGGGGATTATATCAGTTCATCCATTTGATCTGAAGCTTTGTGTCTGATAGTGCTTGGTTGGCATTGTTTGAATTTTCACATCAACATTCACAATGCCATTTTCTGGATTTTCTGCTAGAGTTTTTGTTGCAAGTGCTTTTTATCTTGTCAGCCCTGAGAAGACCAAAAGTCTTGTGCTGTCTGAAAGAGTGTTTTTAAGTGCTAAATTATATATGTCTTGGGTAATTAATAAAGATGAAAAGGCTGCAATGTTGCCAGGGTACTATGTTTCTCACAAGAATAGGAAAATGCCTTGTGTTATTTACAGACAAGTAACTTCCAACTGCACAAATGACAATAAATCTTTGCCATGGATGTGACAGTCAGATTGTGCATATTCCCTGTTTATCCACTGTTCTCTGCAACAGAAGATGAGCTGCTGCCACAAAGCCAGTGTCACATCTCCATTTTCTTTTACTTAAAAGGTTCTTAATCCAGCCCGAAGCTTGCCCTCTCATAACATGCTACACTGCTAATTCCTAGCCACCACCAGCCTGTTGGTGTCCTTGTGACATGGCTCAGACATGACACAGCCAAAGGAGATTGGGAATCTGGTCTGAGTCTAGCAGGCATTCATTGACCAACAACAGCAAAAATTATTAATTAAAAATCATACATGACTGCTTTAAGTGATAAGGGTGGGAAAAGGGGGCTTTAGGCTACCTTAAGTATTAGACATCCTGATGCCTTTATACCCTTCTTACTCCATTATATGGACATTTATTTTGGCGACTATTGGGTGCCATAAGCAACCCCTGCCCTGTCTGCTCATTTTCACCTCTGCACCATTCCTCCAGCCATGCTGGTACGAGACTTTATTAAGAAACACTGTGAGTTACAGTAGGACATTAGTAGGTGTTAAAAATACTCCTGCCAAGAAACAAACTCCAGTGGTTATTTTTAAATTTACAACTATATTCTATTATTCATAAAGAAGATGCAGGCTGAATAAGGGCAGACAGAAAATAATACAGGACAGGTATATACCCTTAGGTATTGTTATCTGAGGGGTGTGGATGTGGTTTCAGTACCACTTCACGTATCAAAGGACTCTTTCTGCAGGTCTTTATCTGGCACTCTTTAAAGCTGTAACAGTGACAGCTGCCCAGGGTCAGCAAGTACAGCCTGTACTTGTATTCTGTTCCTTGTCACGTGCTTCCCAAATGTCTGCTATCAACAGCAAAACACAAGCAAACACTTAAATCCTGGAGAATGAAGAGAAAGAAAAAAAAAAAAAAAAAGAGGGGATCTAGGTAATAGACAACTTTGTACTTGAGAATGCAATTGTGTACTCCTATGAAACATAGCCAGCTGTGCACCAACCATGAAAACTAGTACATCAGTTTTCCTGCAAACAAAATAATCTAGTTGGGGGTGTCCCTGCTGACCGCAGGGGGGGTTGGACTAGATGACCTTGAAGGTCCCTTCCAGCCCAGATGATTCTATGATTCTATGTTCACATGTGTATTTTGCACACACAGAGTCACTCTCTCTCTCCCTCTCCTCAACACAACCCCCACAAAAGAAGGGGTTGTTGATGTCACCAACTTATTGAGAAACTCTGTTCTATTTTTTAAATTGGAAACCTAAAACCAGGCATAATTCGAGGCCAGCCTAGTAAGCTAACAGTACTGCATCAGAAGAAAGATCATGCGTATCCTGGTGCTGTTACCCAAGGGCCAAGAGAGATGATTAAGGACAGAGTAAAAGGAGGGGCTTGGTACTACCCAGTGCAACCACAGGGCCTCTAAAACTATGACATTTCAGGGACATACTGAAAGAAAGTTTGCACTGTGGTGGGCATACACACTCCACAGATCTGTGTTTCTGTGCTGGTAGTTAATCTATCTGCATGCTGCAACTTCTCAGCCATTTGTTCAGTGCCCTAGTGCCAGTTGTAACAGCTCCTGAGTTGCCTTCATTTAAGCATGATTTCACAGCAAAATCTGCATGTATTCCCAGCTGCTGGCCTCCCCATCATCGTTTTTTTTTTCCCCTGAGTTTCCACCAGAAGCACCTGTTGGCAGAGGAACTGGCTCTGTGTCACCCATCTGACCAACAGCTGCAGTTTGTCTGCCTGTTGATGCTTAAATGATAAGGTTCCCCATTTGTGGGCTGTTGGGTGGCTGGTATCTACAAAGAGATCAGTATCTTCCCTGTATAAGCAACCCGTGCAAACCCCAAATGCAGATTAAGAAAGCAGCAGCTTTCTTCAATGTGAACTGTGGATCGTCTTTGCCAGAGTCCCGCTTTTATCTACTGCACCTATACTGGTTTCCTAAGCACTTGCATGTTCTCTGCTGCATCTGGCACAACCTTACAACCAGACTGCTCTACAGAGTCCTCCTTAAGCTCTCATGACAGAGTTTGAAGTTTCCCTTTCTCCAGAGCTCTCTGACACAAACCTCGGGGTGTCTGTGGTGGGGAGTCACTCCCTATGAAACCTTTGTGATACTGGGCCACATTTTCCCTCCGTGGTCAGCTGCCAAGCTGGCTGAGGGCATCCAGGAGGCTGAGAAAATGAGATGTAGCATTTTACTTTTTTTTTTTTTTTAAAGAATCCAGAGACCGTATTTAGTGGTTGGAGTGGTGAGAAAGGGGATGCACCACGAGGTGCCATCAATGCCTCTGGGAAGAGGAAAGAAGTTGGTGTGGACCAGAGCTCACAACAAAGCTGGTCTGATTCTGGTTCTGCCTACAGAAGAGAGTGATACCTGATATTACTCCTCAGGTACTCATTAACATGACACAAAAATGAAAATATGTTGAAAACATTAAGTACATGAAGGACATATATTTAAATATTAGTTCATACATCTGCCTTGATATCAGTATTTAATGGTTTCTTGACATAAAATTGCATATAAGCCAATGGCAGCCTTATTTCTTATTACTTTTGGGGTAATTTCCTTTCCACTTTTGGATGTGGAAAGGAAAGTGTACTAATTGCATTGTACCAGGTATATAACAAGCACGACTCTGCTTAAAACACTGTTTACCAACTTGCTGACAAACCTAATTCTTCGCTCCAAATTCAGGGCGCCTCTACACCTATTTCAGAAGTAAAAGAAAAGCAAACTGCCTAAACCTGGAGGCACTCAATAGCGCCAGACGGCACAGAAACCCCACCGGCCCCTAATAAATGAGCAGTTGTTTGCTAATTACTTCGACTGGAAATTAAGTTAGCCTGAACAGCCAGCCGCAAAGGGTTGGCCTTGTGACTGCGGTCACAAGACAGGGGGGTTGGATCAGAGAACAGGCTGCAGCTGGTGGGCTTCCCACCAGCCAGCCCAGCTCCCGGCCACTCTGCAGGAGGAGCTCGCTCTTCCCCAGGAAAGCAAGGCATCTGTAACAGAGATGCTGTTTGAAATACCAGCTCAAACGTGCCTTTGAGCATCTGTACCAAGAGTCAGTATGTTTTCCATGAAAGGTGTGCGCAGGGAGTTTTGGTGGTTGGGTTTTGTTTTCAGGTTTTTTTTTTTATTTATTTTTTGGTTTGGTTTGGTTTTTTGGTTTTGGTTTGGTTTGCTTTGTTGTTTGTTTTTTTTAATAAAGCCAACTGGTTTTTCTGGGAAAATCAGGCAAGGCTTTACTTCATTTATCAAATGGGAGCAGTATACTTCAGGCTAATTGCAGATATAGGAAAAGAAAGAGATCTTAGTCTACATAGATTATACTAACTAGTTAGGCTTATTGTGAGAAAAGGGTGGATGGTATCTATGCAACAGAAGAGAAGGATTAACAAGAGGAAAGATGATAAAATCATTAACTCCCGCAAGACTGTGAAGATAAAAGTATTTATTTTCCAGAGATATCCAAGGCCCAAATGTGGGTAAAGCAGGGAACAAAATGAACACAGAGACAGAGGATCTGCACACAAACAGTTACCCAGAGGTACAGAACGCCAGAAGTTTTGAGGAGATAGTCCCTACCACTCAGGTTTCATAACATCATGGACAACACCCTCAAACCCTGTGCATTGCTACTGACAACACTTTCAGATTTTGTTCCTAGCTTTCTGCAAATGCACATGTGGTTTCAGAAAACAGAAAAATAAAAACCTCAAACCATGCATGTGATCTGATTCCACTGAACTGATTTTAATACTTTGTGGAGATAGGCTTTCCCACTGAGATCTGCCCTTGGCGGGAGGTTGCTTTCGCCCAAAGCAATGATTTGCATCATGTTTTTTGTGGGGGTCCTGTTCACCAAGAGCCTAGCAGGCGTCTGGTAGCAGCTTTTGCAGTTCTGGCCGTTACAATAGACGATGGGATTTTGAAGAGACAGGTCTCGGAGGGTGTTGGCCAGGACAGCTACGTGCTCTCAGGTTGATAAATGGAGCTTGGCCTAAGCATTCTTGTCAGCTGGTGAGCAGATCAACCGGTGCATATGTTATCCCTTTTGAAGGGATGGGATGCCTCTCTGGAGGAGATAATACACCCGCTCAATGGGCCAGTCAGCTGAGCTGGGGCTGAATGTGCGAGACCAGCTTTAATCCCAGCCCCAGGGCATGACCATAGGTGATGTCTGGTTGGTTCAGCCTTAACACTGAATTGCACTGTCAGCACAGGGCCTGGGACAGAAAGAAATCAGCTTCTCCCCACACCGGCATCACCGGCTGCCAAAAGCACAACCCGGAGAGACCGGCGTGCCCAGCACCTACTTACTGAGTGATGCACGTAGCCTTTTGTGATTGCCTGGTTTCCTGTTTTGTTCCTGCTTGGACAATTTTCTCCCTCTTTTTAACACAGCCCAGGGAGAGAGGAAGAGGATTGCTGAAACGAAAAGAGATCAGGGAGGGTAAGTGGATGGGAGAGGGCCATGCTGGCAAATGTAGATCTGAAATTTAGTCTCAGTAAGAGAAAAAGAATGGGGATGTTTACCCTTTAGCTCTGTTGACGTTACTCTGGGAGAAAACAAAGCCATGGGAGAAGTCTAGCTTTTTCTCAGATGTAGGTGCACAGCTGCTAACAGGCAGCACAGCCTCTGTCAGGGATCCTCGTTGCTTTTGGCCTTTTTCCTCTCCCACTCCTCGGTGGTGTGTCAGTTTAGATTAAAAACTTGGTGGGGAGGGAGATTCTCTTCCTTTTTGGTTTACAGAGAGCCACACAAAATGGGATGATAAAGTTAGTTTCAGTATCTGGAAATACTGGAACTGAAATGACACTTTGTATCAATTCCTGATGACCACAGGCTTGCTTCCAAAATGCCCAATTATATTGTGGGAGAAATGTGATCAAACCTAATAATGGCACTGAATCAGAAAACAGAGGTCCCTCCAATTCCTCCTGTGTCTAGAGAGAGCAACTAACAGCAAAATAGCAGCAGTTTTTATTCTTAACGTTTGCACAAGACCTTGTCGTTTCTATACAAACACAGAAGTTTCTTTCAACTACAGGAGAGTATTAGCATGAATGCCTAAAAGCCAATGCAATTTCACATCACAGCTAATGCTTTCAGTACATATTTCCCATTCCGAAAAGACACCTGCTGTGAGCCGGTGCTTCATTCTTGAGTGAGGAAAGCAAACTCCAATGCTATTAAACGCAGCTGAGCAGGAGGCATGTTAAGAGGGCTACTGAGAAGAACTGGCATGCACAATTCTTACACTGCTGTGCTATTATGGTGAAAGCTTGTGGTATGCAATTGGCCATATGCATATCCAGCAAAACTCGGCACCTGCATACACCGCAGTGAACTGCATAGAGAGCTCCGTGGGCAGCTCTATCTAGGTTTTTTCTGTGACTTGTTACCAGCCTCATAAACTGATCTCTTACAGAGATACATTTAGAGATATATTTTGTCAGTGGGAAAAACCACCTGTGACTCTGCAGCTCTGAAGCTACCTTGATTTCGTTTGACTTTTGTATTTTAAGCAAAAATAAGCGTGTTCCAGGACATCTTCTGAAGCTGCAAGGAGTTCTCAACATCTTGTTTCAGCATCAACTTCCCAAAGCAGGTTTGACTGTCTAACAGCCCAGCATTTATTTAAAATGTTTTTATGTCACTGCATGCATGCTGTGCAGGAAGTTTTCACTATTAATTTAAATAAAAAATAAATAAACTTAATAATTAAAACCATAACTTAGAATATTTCCACTGTAGTTCCTGAGATTCTGCTTTTCCCAGTAGATGAATGAAGTACTAGCTGTAGTAGCCCCAGAGGGCCCTTGGTATCCCACCCCCAGGAGAGCACACCCAAACCACACGCACCCTGGAGGAACACACATTAACATAGACAAAGAACTTTGAAACACAAAGTTAATTCCAGACCAATGTCCAAAGCAGATCAGATGTCACTGAGCATATGGAAAACCCTCACTAGGCTGGAAAAGCATCTTCTCCTTGCTCAAATCCCATACCAACCACAGTATTTCCCTGGAGGCCCTCACAAAGCCAGCCTTACCTGGAACCGTCTTCTGAAGGTGTCTGGGGAGGTGAATAGCTCCTGACTATGCTCCATTCTCCCCAAACCAGAAGGACTGCAAAAGGTAAGGTAGTAGGTATCAGAGCTCCAGCAACAGCTCCGGCTGGCAATGGATGTTGGTATTTCTAAAACAGCACTTTGCTGGGAAAGGCTATTACATTTTCCTCAGAAGTAGGTTTTGGATCCCCTGGAGGTGATGAGATTTCATAAATGCCTGTCTTCATGGTTTCATTACTGCTTTACTCACAAAGGTTGGCGGCAGCTCTTCAAAAGACACTAGCATGAAGGAAACAAAAAATACTGCTGAAATCAAATTTTAAGACCACTGGAAAATAAACCTTCATGCAACTTAACACACACACAAAAAATAAATAAAGCACAGTCATATTCCTTGTGAATGCAAGTAAAGGTGGCTTCCTCTGAGGCCTCTAATATATCAAAACTAATTAATCCACGGATCAGGTCTCCACCATGTGGTCAACACTCCTCCTCCCAAACAAGTTTCAAGTTGGGCTCCTTGTCTGCTTTCAGATGGGCTTTACTGAATATCATCGAGGTTCAGTTGTGCGAATTGGATCTTTGCAAATTAAATTTTGTGTCTGATTATATCCATTCTTCAAAATGCTTGAGGTGCCCCTGCACTTACCTGAAATTTCACCAACGATTTGATAAAGCCTTGATTACAGAACAAGAGAAAATATCCCCAATAGTGATTTCATCTTTAACAATTCCTTCTTCAAAACAGTATACTAGCTACATCTTAGTGTTTCCTGCTATGACTTCCCAACAAAAAATGTGAAGGGTATTGGGACAGACTACTATTAACAATGGGCTCTCAATCTGTCGCATGCCTTAATAAAGTGCAAAGAAAATAAGAGCATCAGTTTATATTATGACAGCCATCAGGGTATGCTCGATTCCTTGGTTAATAGCAAGAAACTGCAGTTAACCTCTAATATGTAAAAACTGATTTATTGGTATTAAGAGGTACATGTCAGAAAATTTTTATTTCATCACAGGGACAAATTAAAGAGCAAATACTGAACAACTGATGTTCAAATGCTAGAGTTATTGTCTTCCTGGTTTTTTTTTGAAGTGGGTATTTCCATTTTCCTATACTTCCACTTGTCTCAGAATGATGTGTTTGCCAATACCCTTATGCAGATCACCAGTTAATTCACTATAGTAAAACTTCACTGATATAGCCCATCACATTTGGCTTCCCTGTAAGGTTTCAACAGAGTGAGATGACAAATATTTTGTAACTATTGTCCTTCAAAATATTTTGAAAATTACTCTCCTGCATGGATTGTGTAGGAGCATAATAAGCTTATTTATTCCACTGTTAATGTTGGAAATTGATTTGACATTAAGATGAAAACCAACACCCAATTAAAAAAAAAACAAAATTCCATTCTGCTTAGCAGTCACAGATAGGATGAGAAAATTACTGTTTTTAAAGGGAAACAAAGTTTCCTACGTGACAATAAAATTAATTTCTCACTGGAGTTTAAAGACCATTTCACGTGTAAGTGGAATCATTTCTTTTAATCGTTTTCCTTGTCTCAAGAATATTTGTCTTAAGAAAACTCATGGCCAAATTACTGAAAAATAGGCATTTACCAGGCAGGTTGGAGAAACTGTTACTCTTACAAGACTTTTAGGGCAAACAGGGTCTAAGAAACACCAGCACGTGGAAACCAAATGCAAACCTTTTTTCTTCCCAAATTTAAATACAACAGTTCATTTACACAATGAAGATGAAAGCAAGCAATGACTGCAGAGCTTTACCACTTTACAGAGCTGTCATCTACCATGCATATAACATAGTGCCCAAATCACATTTAGACATGCATAACACCCCATTAACAACAGTAGCTGTAATTTAGACAGGACTTAAAGAGGGCACTCTGGATAGGATGTTTTACTGCTAACTAGTTTCTGTGCACTAGTTTCTTAAAAATAATATATCTTGCAAAAAATGCAGCTTCAGCTATCAGCAGGAATATAAAACCAAAGAACGCCTGAAAAAAATATCCATCATGGAATGCAGTCATCAAGAGCTTTAATTACCATAGCTCTTCTGGGAACAATTCAGGAGCTTTCTGTATATGCTGCGTAATGTTCGTTTGCTGCATCTTCAAAAAGGAACACCTTTGAAAAGATGACACTTTTCCCAACAGGAATCATTTACTGCTTTATACCAGAACGTTTAAAGTAAATGAAAGAAGGACCAGCCGAAGAGAAGATAGGGACACAGCAGTGGAATCACAAAACCATGAAATGTAACAGGTTTTAAATTTCTACCAGTGTGCTTAACTGCAACTTATACAACGTTTTAGTGTTTACAGTGTCATATAAACAATTCTGCGTGAAGCTGTTACTTAAGAAGACCTTGTAATATTGAGTTATCTGCATGACCTCACCCTGTCCCCTTCTTGATTATTCCACTTGGAAGAGAGGATGTTCAGCCAGAAGAGTCAGCAAGTTTTGATGCATACAAATAGCTGTATTACCACATTTTATTTCTGTAAAAACAGTCAGAGGCTGACGCATCTTTTGTGAGCTACATTTCCAGTTATGTGCATATGCTTTGGAAAGCTATTTCCTTTTCATTTCCCATCTATTTATGAAAAATATCTTGTTTTCCCAGCAACGACTATTAACCTTGGCCTTTGTAACCAAACACCTTTCCCTGCAGCCCATTTTTTTTTTTTTGCAGCAGTTCAAGTCCTAGCAGGCTTTGTACTGCTCTCACCCCATGCTGGATAGTCTCACTGTCACGTTGTTTAAATCAACAGAAAACCAGTAATGCTTTAAGCGCTACCAAGCTCACAGCAATGCCAGCTTCCAGGATTCAAAAGCATTTACAGAGACAGGTCTCTGTTCACTCCCAGTTCTGGGAGAGCAAGAACTAAAAGTAGCTACTCTATAAGGAGCTTACGCGGTCACTTCCCTGGCAGCATTTTGATCTTGCCCCCCATTTTCAACATCCAGACTATTGCCATTTCCTTCTGGACATAAGCCTTTAGAGGAGCAGCATTGGAGCTCCATATCCATTTCCTCCACAACAGTATGGATGCTTTCTGTGAGAGGCTTAGCAAGTCATAATAGGTAAATTCTAAACCAGTATTTCTGCTCTCTAGCTTTTTAAAAAGCTACTAGGGTGAGAGGCTCTTCCTACCCCACAACAATCTTTCTATAAGGTTCAGGTTGAAAGAATCTATAAGCAACAAGTGAACAGACACACAACGGAACAATAGTTAAGTTTTGACTATTCTAGATACTTCACCTTGTGGGTTTTTTTTTTTTCCAAGAAGTGCTTATGAAATTTAAGACTTTAAATTTGATCTACAACAAAGAAATTTTGCTTACATAACTTGTGGTTCAAGTGTTCCCTTATGTGCAAAAACCTATTGGTCCATAAATTCTGAACTGGTACTAGTTAAGCTCCAGAACTAGCCTCCTTCCTCTCCTGCCCCAATGCAAGAGGGGGTGAATCAGCACCCAAAAAAAACAAGGAAAGTCTTCACTCCCAGATGTTTTTGCTACTGCGAGTTCATCCTCCTCTGCAGAAACTATTACCTAAAGCACACCTCAACAAGAGCATATAACAGCTAGTAATAATGCTTCAGCAGCACAGATTCCTGTAAAGGAGGGAAGTCCTCTCAGAAAAGGAGGTACAGGGAGCAGCCTAAGACATAACAGTGCTGTCAGCCATCTGAGAATCCAAGGATTAACTTAACTCTCTGTAAGAACAGCACTCCTTTTTTACCCTACCTTGTTTCTCCAGGCAAAGCTGGTGTAGGGTGAAGAGACTATTAAGTGTACTAATACCTCTAGAAACAAACTTTCTCTCTGAACAGCCCACATGCTTTAGGTGTTCTTGTTATTTCCTATAATGCTTAGAAACTGACAACTGCTCTACACAAGTGTGGGACTTTGAGGTGCCATAAGAAAACACTGACCACATTTAAAGCTAAGCAGAGATCAGATGCTGCACACAGGACATGAGAAGACTGAAGATCTTTGTTATGAAGTACAAAGAACCAGAGATGGTATCACCTAAGAGTGACAGGACTAAACCAAAATTAACTTACAGATAGAGTTTCAAAGAACGAAGGTTAGATTTTCAATCTCTTCTACTTTAGTTGATAGACGTTCTTCCATTTTAAGTAAATTGTTTCACTAATACTATACTCCATTTTATAACAGCTGTTAGTCATTCCCAGAGAGGATTGCATTTTAGTAACTGATGAAAGCAGCATATACATAAAAGCTTCAGATAATAGTGTGATTTAGGATGCCTACTTGAAAGTCTCAAGTGGAAAACACACAGACCAAAAAAAGCCAACTCATCTGTACACACTGGAATTTGTTTATTTATAAAGTAAACCTTTGGGAACATTGCAATTAAAAAAAAAAAAGAAAAAACTACATAAAAGTCTATTAGATTAAGCAGTCAAAAGCCAGCAATATTACAAGCTGTTTACATACCAACATTTACATTAATTTAAAACAAGTGGCATGTCACCAACGTGTAAAACATACTTCAAAAGTTTAAAAAAAAAATCAAGTTGACTTCTGAAGAATACAAGTTTACCACATGTGTGAACATGGGTTTGGTCATTCAGTTTAAATCCCCTTTTGTACTGAAATGTTTCAGTCTTCAAATTATACAAGTGGATAGCTAGCAGCTGTTGCTATTCCACAGTGGTTCTTCCTGTCCTTGGCCATGTAGATATATCCTTTGTCACCCCACTTCTCACCCCAGCTGAAAATAGAAGTAAAGGGTTTGTTTTCACATTCAGAAGAGACTTAACTACCCCCCCCCTCCCCCCAAGTGTTTAAATTGAAAATTACTGCCTTCCACATTTAAATGCAGGCTACTGAAGAGGCACCCCCTAAGCTCACAGAAATAAAAGGAACGGCCATCTTCTCACTAGGTGGAGACCTTGATGTGCAATCCTGGATTACAGGTTCCTGAAGCTGAGGCACCACTCCCAGACAACTTTAAGGGAGGACCAAGACTGGAAGCAGCACGTGAGGGTGGTGCCTCAGTAATGCTGAGAACATGAGACTAGCTCATGTGATATGCCCTTTGGCATTCATTTACTCCTTTTCCCTCCAGCCTAGGAGGTACCTCAATCTTTAAAGTTCAAGTACTACCCTATTTCACACCAGTGAGCAGCACTTTGCTTAAAAAAAAAAAAAAATAAAATACACATTATTACAATCCCATAACCTGGTTTCTTCCTGCTCCCCTCTGCTCCACCACTTTTAACATCTACCACCTTCATGGGCTCTCCCAGTACTGAACTCCCTTGAATCAACTGAAAAAGCAGAAGAACAAGTTTGCTGCTTTGGGCTGCTGGCAGCATGAGATTAACTTTTGTCACACAGTACAGTTTGAGAACTGTCTCCTAGATTTTCCACATGCAGTTTTTACTGTCGTCTCCCCACCACCAACTACAAGTGACAAACTACCTTCTCTTCTCCCCTACCCCCAAAAGGGACAAGACACAGAGAGAGATCTTGCCTGTTCTTAACAATCCAGTATTTCTTTCCGTCCACATCTTCTCCCTCAAAGCCATAACCTACAACCAAAACACCATGGTCCAGGTCTTCACTGCTGCAGTCTGGTTCATAGTAGATACCTGTGGAGGCATAAGTTCACATGTGAACAAGCTCATCTGCAAGAAACCCTACTCACTTAACCAGAAGCTGTGTGTATTTCAAACTAAATATTGCAGAGCTTCTCAGGAATCAGAGAAAGGAGTCGTTAAGTGAAGCACATCATGGTAGAAACCAAGGGACAAGTACAAACACATGCAAGAAAAGTACGTGTGGAAAGCCTGAATTAGAATTAAAAGGGACCACCAATTATGTTACAAGATCATAATTGTTTGGGGTTTTTTACCTATTAAATTGAAGGATAATTAATAGTGAGTATTCAAAAAAGTTCTCTGGATGCAAGTTGTTAACAAATCCCCACCTGACTGATAAAACTGGAATGAAGAGTGGCCTGCATCAATAGCAACAGACACTGGACCCACAGCTGCGACTGCTTTCATGAGAGCTCTTTCATGTCCTTGAGGGATGTCAACAAAGCCGGTGTCATTAGCAGCATTATACTCTGCCTTGTAGCGACAGTCTTCATCATCCTAAATAAAGAAAGCCCTAGTTATTACATAGTTCTCCACTTAACACACAGGCGAGCACAGGAACTGCCAGACATTCTGTGACTTCCCTGCATTGAAAACAAGCAACTAAAGAGGATCCAATTGCTTCAGTAGTGCTTGGACAGGAGAGGAGCAGAGGGACAACACAGAAGTTGCTTTTGAGTTTCTCAGAGGTACAGAAACCACACAGGGCCCAAAAGGAAAGCTTTACTGGCATACAGAGGACCATGGCATGCTGGAACCATGCCCTCTTTGGTGGGTAGGCCAAATCTCTTTTCAGGGAAGAAAGAAGCCCAGAACGAGTTAATGGGCAATGGAAGAGAGCCAAGTATTCATTAATTACAAAGCAATCCAGTAATTGCTCATTCAGCAAACAATTAAAATCCACAATTTTAGCCTGTCATAGTTTGAGAACTGTATAGAATGATTTCTAAGTTAGTCATTTGTTATTATGTGACTTTACATACAGCATTCATATATTTTGTGCTTCTTCACATTTTTTTTTGTTATTAGATTTTTTTGCAATGAAGCCTGAACTTTTGGTTCTGCAGGTATTTACTTCAGGAGGGGGGCCCACTTTGGAAGTCAGGCCATGTGAAACTGAGACAGACTGAAGTAAACACATCCCTCCCATACTTATGTGGCAAGATTAAGTACTTAAACTGCCTCCCCACAGCTAGAAGAACAGTGAATACACCTCAGTACACCTTACTTTTTGTACTCAGCAAATCAGGCACTTCCTATAACAAAGCGGGATGTCTGGAAGAGCTAAAAATTGAGATTGCAGGGGGATGCAGGTGAACCTAAACCCAAATCCAAAGGCCTCAATGCTGCTCACAAATGGTACCACTATTGCCCATTCAGTCAACACAAAACAAGTTGCAAGGTAAGATACTCTACAGTGAGCAGAACTCCAACTGGTGAAAAGCCCACACCATGGGCTTTCATGTGATACCCCAATTTACTACTGTTCTTTTGTCCTCTGTCTGTTTAATTTTTATTAGATCATTAGAGGTATTTTAGAAATCTGCATTTATGCACATTTACTCCAGAAACAGAGCTTAAAGTATTGTCAACAACTACTGTTAAAAAACAGTCATAGTAGCTGCAAGAACTAGTTGTCTATGGGCAGCAACCCTCCAGTAGCTCAGTTACGGGAAGTTGAATTGCACCCCTAAGACTGTTGACAAGGGCTGGGTCCTGGTTTGGTGTGTCAACCAAGATGAGGCATGATATCTGACAGGAGGGCAGCAACAAGGGGGAGGAATAAAAAATTTGCTCTAGTTTTTCCAACTGGTCTGGTAAGATTTCAACCTCAAAGACCAGTGCAGTACGATTCCTTACTGTGGCTAGCAGTCATTCCAGTTTTCTTAGGAAAGATGCAACAGGAAGAACAGACGTACCTATTACTACTTAGGCATCTTCCTTTCTAGGTATGAGTTTCCCAACACACACAGTTTGTCCACACAGAAGATGTGACACCTGCTATACAAGGTCAGCTATTAGACTTACCTTTGCAGTGTATGGGTAGGATTCCTCTGAATCAATTCCCCCATTATCCTGCACATACTGGAAAGCCTGGTCCATGAGACCACCATTGCAGCCTTGATTCCCTTCAGGGCGAGAGCAGTCCACCAGATTCTGTTCACTCAGCGAAACAAGTTTGCCAGTTTTTCTGAAGTGCTGCCCTTCAAGAGCTCCTGTTGTGCTGAAAGCCCAGCAAGAGCCACACTGACCCTGAAGCAAGAAATGAAATCACAAGTTACAAATCTGGACAGATTAGGCAATTACAGTTCCCTTACCACTGATCTAAACATGAAAAGTGAAAAAAACACAAGACCAACTTCAGTTTCATGCCCCTAGCATGTACAAGTGAAGATACTACAGCTTTTTCAGTTCTTAAAAAATTTAGTGAAGAACTTAGAAAATCCTGAAGAGGTACAGAAATTTTATCAAAGTGGCTCTAAAGTTAGTAAACTTGCACTAGGCTTCATTAAACAAGTCCAGTCTTTTTCTTCTATGGAAGTGGCAGTAACATTCAGGAAGTTGGACCTGTAACTGGTTAAAAATCCACCGTCAGAGAATACCTGGTCTTTAACTGGAGTTACATATCCTTTCTCTCTCCAGTCTACTGATCGAGGCACCTCCAGGAAGCTGGGCTCAAGAAACTGGGATCCTCTGTACTTCCTTTCCAACTTCTTGTGTGCATAGCCATTCATCAGCTGTCTGAACTCCTCAGTTGTCTGAAGAAAATTCAAGACATGCAGTCACCGTCTCTCACACCCTGCCGTTTCAGAACTGTATGCTTCACGCCTCTGTACGTACCATGTCACCAAACTGATTCATTCCCAACTTGTAGCTGTGTTTGCCTAATGTGTGATCCAGATTATGGAGCTCAATCATTTTCAGGTTCTTCTCCCACACCACTCTCCTCCAGCCTTCCTCTCTCTGAGGGACCAGAAGACAACAAGACCTCAGGGAGGCAGCTCAAGCCAAGTTCACAAAACGCAGACTACTGGCATGGGGAGTCAGAAGACTGCTGAAGAGAGATGGTCTCTTTGCCACCCTTGTAGCAAAACCCACCCCGACACGCAGCACAGTCGCCAGAAGAAGGGAACCCGGGGAGAGGGGGGGTGTTATCGTTCCCCGGCGCAGACCGAGCGCGGCCAGAGCCACGGCAAGGCAGACATGACTCAGCGGGCAGGGCCCAGCCCGGCGCCTCAGCCTTCCCCCGGCCGGGCAGGGACCCCCGGCCGCTCACCTCATGGTAGTCCTTGTTGTGCCACGACTTCCACAGCTGCCAGTGGTCGTCCAGCTCGGGGTCGGCCCTCGGAGCGCCCAAGGCCAGCCCCAAGGAGAGGCAGAAGGCGGTCAGACACAGATTCATGCTGGCGGATCTGCCGGGAAGGGAAGGGGCAGCGCTCAGGCAGAGCCGCTCTCCGCCGCACGGCTCTGCAGGGGGATGCCGGCTCCGAAACGAGCCTGTTGGCCGACCCTCAGCTTGCCCCCCCCGTCCCTTCCCAAGCTGATCCGGGCAGCGAACCGCAAGCGGCGCACCGCACAGTCCCCGGGGCGGCGGCGCAGGGAGACCGGCGGCCCCCACCTCCGCAGAGCCCTTCCCGCGGGCCCCCAGGCACTAACTCGGCCCCTGCAGGGAGCGGGGCCCAGGGCCGCGGCTGTAAACAAGCCCGGGACGCGCCCCGGGAGGCCGGCAGCCTCCCGCGGGAAGCGGCTGGAATGGCGGCCCCTTGCCGGCGGGAGCCGCCCCGCCGCAGAGACACAGACCGAACGGAGACGCTCCCGCCCCGCTCACCTCGCTCGACCCCTCTCTCCCGATCGACCCCGACTCCCCAGCCCAGTTAGGCCGCTTACCCCCGGCTGCCTTTCTTATAGCCGCCGCCACCGGCCCCGCCCCGCCGCCACCATTGGCGGCCGCCACCGGGCCTCGCCCCGCCGGGCCTCGCCTCCCCGCCGCCGCGGGCAGGGGGCTCTGGGCCGGGGGAGGGGAGGCAGGCCCCGGGGCACGGCAGGAGGGTCGGCCCCGCTGTCTGGGCGCCAAGGCGGGGTAGGCCCGCTCCCGCAGGTGGTGAGGGGCCGCGCCGCGTCGCGTTGGCCGGTGTTCGTCTCAGTATGTTTTGTGGTGACGGAGGTAGCGGCAGCACGCTGAGCCAGACTGAAAAAACCCAAAATCTGGAGAAAAAACAAAAAAAAAGAGAGAAAAATGGCGGGATTGGAGATTCAGCCCCATCCCCGTGTTCCCAGGGCTCTTCCTCGCCGTGCTGCCCGGGGACAGGAGGGGACAGGCGGGTGAGCCCCCTCGGAGGAGCAGCAGGTCCTGCCAAGCACTGCAGGTAGGGCAACTTCATAGAACCGTAGAGTGGTTTTGGGTTGAAAGGAACCTTAAACATCACCTAGTTCCAACCCCCCTGCCATGGGTAGGGACACCTCCCACTAGAGCAGGTTGCCATCCAGTCTAGCCTTGAATGCTTCCAGGGATGGGGCATCCACAACTATGGGCAACCTGTTCCAGTGCCCCACCACCCTCATAGTGAACAATTTCTTCCTGGTACCTGATTTAAATTTATCCTCTTTGAGTTTGAAGCCATTACCCCTCAAATTTCTCTGATGCTGGTACCAGGGAGGGTATGAGGGAGCATCTCCCACTGGGCAGGGTTCCAGAGGTATGGTGGTTGGTTACACTGGCACGAGAAACATTTCCAGGGAAGTCCCTTTTATTTACCCATGTTTTAATACCTGAAAACTTCCTTTTCCTGCCTCTGGACCTGAATCTGGTAGGAGCTGGGTATTTTACCAGTAGTGTGGCTGGTGGGTTTATGCCTAGCATCTAGTAATGTCTACGGGAAAACAATTTTCGTGACACTGAGAGTTGCAGCACAGATGAGATATTAATAGATGCATGGACTTGGTCCATACCTAACCAGGAGTAGGCAAGACTTTGATTGTTAACAGGGATCTTGCCTCTAAGTAGTAGAATGACTGCATGAGGTTTCCCTTTAAACTCTTGTAAAGCCAGCATTGCTGATGGCTTTCGCTTGCAAACTTCAAGTATTTAGAGGAAAAAACATGGTTTGTAGACTGTTGCACAACAACAAAAAGGAAGAAATCATATGATACGTGCTTCTCCCTTTTTTGTTGTCTTAAGACACACAGTGTGTCAGTAAAACAAGCAATACATGTTTCCTTACTGAGATTGTCCCAGGGCAGTTTTTGCCCCAGGGAAGCCCCACAGAGACAAGTACATAAAAAGAAGGTGGAGGTGTTGACTTGTACTTTCAAAGTACCGTGCAAGACTCCTGCTACTGAAATAGTGTACTGATTCCACAAAAAATTTGCACCAAGAATGGTCCTTCTCGATTACTCAGTAATCATAAGCAAACCTTGTAAAACCTCAGAGAAAAGACGATATTTTAAAGCTAAACTACTTAAGTGAAAGCTGGCATATGGACACTGAGGACTGATCTATCAGGATGGTTTGTACATGTGCAGCCAAGCCACTTTGAGCAGGAATGTAAAACATGAAAAGGACTTCTTCAAAATAGGGCTGCAGCAAATGCACACTGGTTGGAATTCCTTGCTCATTGTTTTACTATTTACTTTCTTTGCAAAGCTGTGTTATCAAATTTCTAGATGTCTTTGTGGATGAAATTTCTAAATGTTCTTGTTTTATCTTGAGGTGTTACACAGCTAGTGGCTGATTGACCGTACAGACATCATGGAAATGTCTTCTGAAAAGAAGAAAAAGAGTGTGACATACACTGCAACAATCAACATTGCATGCTTGCACAAATTATAATAATTAACAGTGTGTGTAGGTATGAAAAATTAAACTAGATACCCGTGTTCTTTCTGTTCAACTATTGTAAAATAACAGTTTCAAGACCACCCTCTTCTAAGGAAAATGACCCATTTCCCCATTTGTAAAGGAAAACAAAAAATGCTTGCACTGAGTAAGACTATGTGTTTGTATCTTTCCAGCATGAAACTTTTCACTACCTAGCCAATTCACATGTAAATACCTCATGAGAATTAGATGAACTTCAGATGGATTGACCAACTCATAGGGGGTTTTTGTGGGTTTGAGTTGGTTTTTTTTTTTGTTTTGTTTCATTTGGTTTGGTTTGGTTTTGTTTTGTTTTGTTTTTTTAAAGTTGTGTGGGACTTTAAAAGCTTAAGAGCTTACTTAACAGCTTTTTCTGGTATTTTTTGTGAAATATGACTTCTCAGTCATATTTATGTTAGCTTTGTTTCTCCAGTTTGTATCTGATAGCAACTGAGCATTGAAAAGCTGTAATTAAGTTCTCAATGAACTATGGACGAGGGCTTCTTTTCTCAAGTGGCAAGATGTTTAGCTGGCATCACAGGACACAAGGTCGAAATTACAGAAGGTCTTGCACCATAAATCACATGTGTGCTGCTCTGTAATGTGCCCTGAGATGCACCAAGACCAACTGATGCTTTTCCAGGAGCTACGAGCTCCTGCGTCTCTGGGAAAGTTACCATGTAGTCAGCTAGCATGTGATACACTGTGCTGCCTCTCCTCGTGAATACTCTTAGTGCATGTGCACACACACGCACACGCACAATTGCTGGATACCATTTTTACTAAGAAGATAAATTTACCCTACACGTGTATTTAACTACCATACACAACGAAATTGTTAACTGAAAACTTGATGAAATACCTGAAGGAGATGGGAATACGTTCGCCTTCAGCGTGCTTTCGACTTGCACTGAGTCATGGATATATCAATACCCCAGGTATTTTGGGAAGGAAGCCTGGGAGACCAGGTGCAGAAATGTAAACATATGCAAGGGAAATCACTTATGGGCGGAATGTGGTCATCGCAAGAGTGCCACTAAGAAACCTGTGATAGGAAGCTGGTCTAGGACTACCTCCAACTCCTGGGAGAACGTTTTGTCTCAGAAAGTTGTACTATCCTGTCATCAATGTGAAAACTGCCAGCCATGTTGCAGAGACTGTTCACGGCTTCAGTCAATGTAAAAATGTCCTACAGCACCACTACTAGACATCCCTCTGCCCCAGCACTGTTCCTACTGCTTCTGTCTGTGCACCATGATGTGTTTACATGCTAAACTGCAAGCCCAGCATGGTGCCAGCATGGTGGTTGCCTTGTTGACAACCCTGCTGCAGTCACACCGCACCAGCCACAGCAGACTTTGCTCTGTTCAAAACATCTCTGCAGGGACTAGCCAACGGTGTGGGCTTCTTGAGTGCAACCATTCCTTCCAGGTTAGCAATGAGAAGGAGTGAAATCAAGTTCCTTTGCTTAAAACTTCAACTGAAGTCATGCCATGCAGAGGAGACGTGGAGGGCCACGCTAATCACGGTAATCAGTTCTTTCTGCAGTAACCTGAAGATCAAAACATTGAAGGAAGAAGACTCTTGTCCATTACATTAAGTCTCTCCTTTTTTGGAGGGTAACTTTCCAAACTGCTTTGAAAACAACAGCTTTTGAGGAACTCTATATATGCAAGACTCTATTTTGTCAAAGGCAGCGCACCACTCTGCTAAGATGCAGGAACAACACCTTTTAATGAATGGTCATGCTTCCCTTGCAGCGCTCTAAAAAGATTGCCAACAGCCCTATAGCTATCTGGTCCTACAAATTACCAGGTGGCAGAGGCCATGAATTTCTCAATAGTCTGAAGAACTTCCATAGTGGTCTGTTGCTTCCATAGTTGGTGAACTCAACAATGATCTTCAGGAAAGCATTTCACCAACATGAAACTGAGCTGCCACTGCACATCCCAGGTGTGCAGCACAATCCTCCCACTCTGGAACCACTCTTCTTATTTTAGTCCAAGATTTCTGAAACTTTTTTGTACTTTTAAATCCTTTTTTCTTCTTTGTTCTACTGGCACAAATGCACAGAGGAGAGGGCCAGACTGTAACTGCCAGAAAAAGACCCAGAAATCAGAAAAGCAAAGCACCTTTGTAATGGTAGTTGACTTGCAAAGCTATAGCTGGCTGGCAATGTATCAAAAATCTCTACAGAATGAATAGAATGAAGCATGTCATGCTTAAGTGTGGCAGAATTGTGGCACAAGTGGCTCCTGCAGAACAGCTGTCCCAAGGTAACTTGTATGCTGTGATCCTTCCTAAAGGAAAAAAACAGTGGTTAGTTTGGATGCCATTTTTCCAAAAAGGAAAGGAAGAACACTACATTTAGGCAAACATAAATTTTTTGCATTACTATGAAGACTAAATTCAGGATATTTATTCCTGGAATACAAAAAGCTGAGCTGGCTTACTTAAAAGGTTATGACTGTAAACATGTTTGTTTATGCTATACTAAAGTTCCCTGGCTGAAATTGTTTTGCCTTACTACAGCAGGACTTAGACTATGCTGCTGCAGAAGCCCGTTCTTAAGCCAAGGAGTATCTTCAAGTGTTATCAACCCACAAATGTTAATTACTGTATCGCATAGCAAGCTTTCACTTACCAACTTTTATTAGATGCTACCAAAAAAGAAAAATATTAATAAATTCAAATCATGTACATACTTCTGCTCAGTCAAACACCAATCCAGTTAAGAACAGGTTTATTTCAGAGAGGACTGTTCTGATTTTACACACCAGTGTCTGGTTTATATGTAAGAAATGCCAGTCATATTTGTGTGTAGAAAAACAAAACTTCATAAAAACAGGTCAACTTTCTTTTCAGAAAAATAATCGTGTTTTTCTTCCATTTTACGGTAAGGATTCTTCTTACAGAAAAATAGCACAGTAGGTTTCCAACACCAGAGTGACTGTTTCATAAAGCTAAGAAGATGTGAGGAGAAAATTATAGAACAGATATCCCCATGCCATCTTAAGAAATGCTGCTCACTTTAATACTTCATTTTTAATGTCAGTTTCAGAGAGGTTTTAGGACCTGCAGATTTTTTTTACCTAACTTGATTTGGACACGGTGGGTTAAAAAGGCTTTCTAAAAGACATGAGCAGTTTCTCTTCTTCCTTGCAGCTCTGTGGAAGGTAACCAGCCTTCCTCCCCAGCCTGGGCTTCCCTCACCAAAGATCTGAGGTGTCTCTGAAGTTTATAATGTCCCTCTGTCATTAACGATGTTCATAAGTACCCACTTAAGAATCTTTGTTTTAGATTCTCCATAGTAAAAAATACCAGATTCAAACAGTGTGCTTCAGCTGGAGCACCCCTAGTGAAGTTAGTTAGTTGTTATCATTATTAGGTTAAAAAGGAAGCAGCATCTGTTTCAAGGAACATAGATAGGGTTTTGTGAGTTTTCTGAAGACCTGGGAGATGGCTGGGGAGTAGTGACACAACCCTTCTGAAACACCTCATTGTTTTCAGCAGTCTTGTGATCTCCCAGAACCATCATTTCCTCACCCAAGCGACAGATAAGAAACTGCATTCCAGCCTCTCTCCTGGCCCACAAGGCAAAGGAGATTTCGTTTGCATCTCAATGTCTTACCTGGTCACAGGAGTTGGGGATGATGCAAGGGACTGCTTGCATTGCAATTAAGTCTGGGTACAGGGTCCTACCATCATCACTGTGTCAGGGTTAGGGTTTCCCAAAAGCAGTATTATTTTCCTGTGAGGTTTTCCGATTACGTTATTTTTGTATGCATGGAAAAAAAAGGAGTTGCTTGAGTTTCTTTTTTCTTTTACCTTAACATGTATTTTTTTAGAGAGGCTGAAAACCGAGTCATGCTTGAAAGTCAGCTCTGAAGCTTTCACCATGGTGTAACTCATGTACTTAAAATTTCAAACCTCAATTTGGTTGATTCCTCATTCTTTATTCAGTGTATCCTCTTGATTTCTGGCAGGTAATAGTTTTAGATTTGTGATTTTAAAAGCTAAGCTGGGGAAATAGTGGGGGGATATGTGGAAGTACCATAGTAAATTGCTGAATGTAGGAGTACACAAATATAGAATAATTTCCACATTTTGTTGGTGTTTTTCTAAAATTTAAAGGATATCATTGGGGTTTTTTATCCCCCATACTTAAAGGGATATCTTGGTCAGTTTTTACTCAAAAGTAGTTACTATTTCCTGACTCTCTTAATTTAAAATTTTACTGCAGCAAGTTGAAATTTGCAAATCCTGTCTCTCTGACCAAGACCAATTTTTTTACTGCCCATCTCTAAAGATCACAATGAAGGCATTTTAACAGAATTCAAAGAAGACTTTGTGGAGTATTTCACATACTATTTAATATTTGAAAATCACGTTTTGATTTAGGTGAGCAATGGTCCAACATTTCTGTTTTGAAACGGAAGTAGTAAAAAAGTCCAGAGAAGTATAAAACTTCAAGTGCTTGAGTGCAATATTTGTGCTTCTGCAAGCTGCTGTAAACAGTTGCACAGCACGAAAGAAAAATCTGTTTGTCTCCTGTTGTTCTTGGAGCAGTGGTGTCTAAAGGGCAAGCTGACATGCTGGAAAGCATTTCCCATGATAAGGTTAGAGACTGCGAGGAATTATTTTTAAACTTAAAAGTTACAGGCTGGGTTTCATTAACAGATCATGTGAGGGAAGGTTAAACAAAGCTGCTGGCAGAAGAGGAGAGAGGCAATTGAAACAATCTGGTGTAAAGTTTGTTTTCCGGAAAATCAGGTAAGGGGAAGGAGAGACCAATGCATGTGCTTTTTGGGTAAGAGCAGTGGTGACTCACAACTGCTCTTTATTCCTGCCTCACAAACGGGAAGACCGAGGCAAAAAGAAGCAATACCATGCTGCTGTAGCCACTGAAATCAAATGAACGATCACTCCAGGCTCTTCAAGACAGAGGTTAGCCATGGTAAATCATAGTGTATCTTTTTTTTTCCCCTCTTCTACTGATCAAACTGAGGGCAAGGGCTAGCTCATTTTGGGGAGGTGAACAAAAGTGATACAAATCAATGCAATTCGCCTTGCGTTGCTGGTCTCTCAGAGCCAGCTGAAGCATACTCAGCCCGTTGAACTCCAGGATGCTGGTAATTGCTGTCAGATTTACATAATCATTTCAAATATTTTAATCACTGTTTAATCACTGTGGCAGACACACACCACACTAGTCTTTCATAGGACCTTTATGGCCAGCACCTACTTGATTGGAATCTCCTCACTATCAGTAGAGCGGAGAGTTTCTTTTGATCTGTTTCTCTTTGATCACCTTCAGCTCATGGACCATCCTAAGTGTACACCTCAAAGCTTCAGGACAGCACAGCAGAAGGAAAAGGACTCCTGCACTGGTTCCTCATGGGGAAAAGTGAGTTATGTGCAAAGGGACGTGCATCTGGATGTGAGATGAAGCTGGTTTAGTTTAGTTTGGTTTTTGTTTAGTACAAAACCAAGAAATTTTGGGAAACTGTTTCACATCACAGTGATGTCCTGATGGTGCCATGGCAAGGCCATACATAGTGCAGCAGCCACAGAGCTGAGAGCTGGGTGCTGCTTCTCTGACTTGTCTCATGAGCAGCTATTAGCTTGTGCAATTTCCTCTTGCTCCATGTGGGAACATCCGCAGGGATTTCACTAGACCTTACCCTTAGGCTTGCTGAAGAGCACAGTGTGTGACTGACACAACAACAGTCATGCAGTCGCTTCTCATCCCCATCACCAGAGCCTTCCTCTGCTCTTACAGTAGGTCATCTCTTGGTGTGTGGTTGTGCAGTGCTAGAAAAGTGGGCTGGCATGGGATGATGATGACCTATGGTAGCTCAGAGCTGTGCTGGGCTGTGGCCCAGCTGCCTAAAATTTTGGCCTGCTGAAGTCTGAACCTCACCATTCACGTGTCAGCATCCTTTGCTAGGAGATTCCTCTCTCCCTGAGCAGTATTTCTGCAAGTCAGAGACTTGAGCATCAGCCAAGAAAGCTGCTTTACACACTGGCTTGCAACCAACTCATTACCTACAATGCCCATGATTTAATGCAAAAATTTCACCTTTGCCCTTTGCTGGAACAGTGGTGATGAAACCCCTTTGCCAGGTGCTGTTCTGATGCCACATGCCTGGGTTGCCTTCTGCTCCCCTGCCCCCTGATAGTGGTTCCAAACACTTCCCATTAGCATGGAGGACAGACAGCTGACCACGTGCTGCAATCCAAACACAGCCCTTGCTCTTTCCTCTCTCCCAGTTTTGGTGTTTGGGTTTTTTTTAAGGATTTTGTGTCTGACTGAACAAATATCTGTCCAAAACACAGGCTGTGTTTAAGGGAGAACAGCTTGGGCTCCATTTTGCTTCCTTTAGTTGGCAAAGGCTGGGGTGGCCACGCTGGAGAGACACAGGAGCCACCGGCTGAGGTGTCCCACCTCTGCATTGAGGGAGTTTGCTGGGTGGAATGCAGGATGCTCCAGCTACCATCTCTGCTGATGACAGGGGGTTTCAATGCAAATTTACACAGGCTCTGAGTCCTGACACACAGATCTGGAACTAGGTACATTCACTGTCTGGCTGCAAAAGGTTAATCCCCCAATACTTTCATGGAGACAGACAGAAAGGAAGGAAGGGAGAAAGCAAGGAAGTAACATATGAAATATTCAACATGCTATCAGTCTAGATTATTATAAAACCTTATTTTTGTGGCCATTTTGACTGCATGTACAGTGGCAAAGATCAATGTAAACATTACATATTAGTAATTAATATTACATATTAATACATGTTAAAAATATTTTTCTAATTATTCTTTTTTTCTTAGCAAGGAGAGTGTTTTTGGAATTAGCTTTGGGTTGGGTTTTTTTTTGCATTACCAATAACTGTTTTGTGAAATGATATTTCCATAACTCATATATAACATCACAAACATTGTTTCATGTATTGTTCAGTGGGCTGGTTTTTTACTGTCCCAAACCATTCAGGGAATGTAAATGAAAATGACTAGAAAGAAGGGCAAATTATTAATGGAATAAAATGTTTTAGCAATGTTCACCATTTAGTATACTGTAATGATTCAAATTAAAATGCTTCTTCATAACAGTATTAAAAATTTCTTCCCTTGAAGCAGTAGTTGTAGCTAAAACTAGGGAATTCTCTAGTGAAATATTGGACTAGAATTTGTTGAGCTTGCTAGAATGGTTTTTCATTCCACATAGAAAGCTTTTTTCTCCTTTTCTTACTGCACACTGAAAGGCCAGCCAAGCAGAAGTGGCAAAGTCCAGCTGAGACTAGACTATACACGTCTCTTTATGTTTGGCTACATTTAAAAACGATGTCTAAAATGTCCATGGCTGAGTATTCATGTCTTCAGTTGCCTGGTTTATCTGAAGGTGCTGAAAACATTAGATGAAAGCATTCAATCAACTTTTAAAGATCTATCAAATAAAGGTCGTTAGGTACAGATTTCCTTTGTAAAATAGCTTAGATGATTCAGACTTGGATAACTCTCTGGCTTGCCATGTTTGCTTTTAAACAGGAATCGATAAACATGTATGTCTGCATGCTTTAGCTCTGGCCAAAACGTGCCCTTTTCACCTGGACTCAGGGGTAGTTTTGTGCCTTGCAGATGATGCCGTACAAACTCGGCGCTGTCACCTCAGTGGGGTAGAAGTCCACTTCCTCAGCTGCGGGCCCCCTGCTGCCAGTGGCCTTTCTCTTAACCTTTCCTCGTGTGACAGAGGTTGTGTGCTGATGGCTCCTTGCACCCGGTGAAAATGAAGACAGAATTGCCAGAAGCGTAAGCAGAATATGTTGGATTTCTTAACATTTTCCCTCCTCATGGGTGACTCTTTCTCTCCCAGACATCAGGTCATTACGTAGTCTTTTTTAGTGCTGTCTTATGCCTCAGCTTCTTAAAAACATAAAAAAAAAGAGCAAAAATAAGCTCCCCTCCCACCCTTTATCAGCAAGACACTCAGTAAAACTCACTCTCCTTAAGTGTCAGCCATACCTTATCACTGTCCTTTGGGAGAAGCAGAGGGCAGCCGTCGCCCTAGACACTCTGTTAATGCACATTGTATGTTTTCAGCTAAATCTTGATTGGAGATAATCAGAACAAAATAAAAAGGAGATAATAAAATACCTCATTGTAATGATATCACTACTAAATGTAATACTTTGCATTGATTGAATGCCTTCCTCTTCCATCAGTGTTAACTATGATGCTTTGTTAACTAAGTCCTGTGAGGGAGTTGGGGAATAATCCTGAAAATAATTTGGTGTCTCTATATAATATCCACACAGCTATCACGATGCTATCCTACATATTTTCCTAGCTAAAGCTTGGCTGCAAAGACAAATTCTTTGGGATGAAAAATTAGCATATTTGTCACTGCAGGGTTGCCAAAACTTTAGGGGCAGAAGATGAAAGCTAATTCTCAAGAATTTTTTTTTTTTTTTTTTTGAGATAAAGTGTCAATACATTCCTTGAAAAAGGCCCAGGACCATTTGTCTCAAGCAAAACACGTGAAAAAACACAAGAATTCATCAAATAGGTTTGTAATTCATCACCTCTGGTGTAATTCTGCATCCTGAATTCACTACAGACCTGGAGGATAAAATAGCAGAATGGCAATATCATGGGTCACTGAGGTCTCGGCTGAGATGCTGCTGTTCTCTTCAGGCAGAGGAATTGAGGAGGATGCTGGTTACTTGTTCTCATGTGCTACAGCAAAGGTATATTCACAGGAACTCAGCTGCTCCGTGCAGTGCTGCAGTGCTTTTTTTTTAATTTTTTTTTTTTTTTTCCTGGTGAGACTGCAGGTAGTGTGGCTTTGGGTGGCTCTTTGTGAATGCTAAGTAGGTGAGATATCTCATAGCAGCATAATTTTGTCCTCAAGTCCCTGGACAACCTTCTTCTCACCTTTGGTTATGTACTTGCAGTTGTGTCCCTGTGTCATTCACCTGCCTGTTGTCTTCCCCCATGTTTCCGTTTTGTTCCTCCCTCCCACTGCTTCTGCGAACAGCCAGGGTTACATCACATTTCTCAAACAGCTTTTTGAAGTTAAAGTCCCCAGCGTTTTTCTCATTAAATTGCTGAGTGTGCTGTGATTTCTTGTAAACAGGGAGCGCAAGCAGAAATTCGGCACTAGTTTTTTCCATTTTCCTGTTTTGGAAAGATAAGAAAATACCGAGTTTCATGTGAGTCTTAGTGAAGCACACAGCACCTTACCCTGCATCCTTCCATAGGCTGAGTTCAAAGAGCAGTAAGAGTTTTGCTGGGTAGGCAATGCAGAATAAATGGTGAGAGTCACTCTTGCCCTACTCCTGCTCCCTTAGTCAGACCATCAGTACCTTGTGCATGTTTGTTTTTTTCCCCTAAGAATACGAGACGTAGAGCATCACATCATCCACGGGTCTGTGTCCCTCCTCGCCTGTCTTTTGAGCCATCACAAGTCAGGTGTGAAAGGAAAGAGAAGTCTCCAGCTTGCCTGTAAGGCAGCGGTTTGGTAGGAGAGAAGAAAACCAAACCAGAGCCTCCACTGGGGGGAAGCCAGGCAGACCACAGCTGCCACAAAATAGTGCTTGGCAGCTGCTGGTGCTTCCCCATTTGAGAAGGTACATCTCCAGACTATCTGTGGCAGCAGGAGGTCAGTGCTGTATCCTTGGCTAGACAAAGGGAGGCTTTGCGTTGCAGGCAGGCAAACTGCAGGCAAAGGAGGAGGCAAAGGCAGGATGAGGTTTGCTTTTCTGTTTGACCGTTTTTGATTATCTGAAGTCTTCTGGGGTAAGTGAAATCACTGCAAAGATTGAACACACTGTGACTGCCAAGTATGATGTGACAATGTACTGCTCATCGGTAATGGAAACCAACAATGCTAATAAACATCAATAATTTTTCTAACCAAACATCTTAGAAAAGCAGATAGACTGAAAGGATTAGCACTAAAGCTCAGCATACTGCATGAGGAATCCATTATTTAATATGGATTTTAAAAATAGAGCACTTTCCTGTTTCTATAGATCCCTCTTCTGAAACACTTGGCAGGAATGGCCAGGCATCCCAGTTCTGCAGACAGTGAAAAACCATGTCCTGTAATATTATCCACAAAGGTGATTTCATATAATTCTGTCAGTTCACTCATATGAATAAACTAAACACAGATTTAAATGTTTGCAGGGTCGAACACTAAACACCTAGGCTTTCTGCTTCAGCCAGATGGTGGAATTCATTTTTTTTGCTCATCAAATACCTGAATACACTAAGTCTTTTGTCCACTTGCAATGCAGTGCCTAATTTTTTATTTTTTTTTTCCAGAACCATAGCACTATATTTCCTGAAAACTGTAAAATAAAAAAAAAAAAAACCAACAAACTATAGGGCACTTATATGCAGTCTTACTGAAAAAAGTGTGTTTTAAACAGTGTATAATTTAAGATGGTATATTTCAGAGGACTAACTGGAGAGTAACCTGACGTTTCTGCTGTGGAAACGTCTAACTTGAGAAAACAGCAACTTTCTAAGAGATGTGTAAGCTGTTGTAGGCTATAGAAGCCAAGTGGAACTGGTGAGAGAAATTTTCTCCCTGCTCCAAAGCTGTTGTGAGCTCATGCAGCAGTTTTTGCGGGTGTTACTCTCTGCAATGCAGGGTAGAAGGATCATCAGTACTTTGTTCCAGCGTGTACAAGGGTTTCGGCAGCATTTCCTGGTAATATACATCCAGTGTCTGAAGAGTCCAAGGGGCTTGAATGTGGTGGATTGGTGTTGGTGGTGTTGCTGTCTGTGCGCCATGTGTTTTATGGAGATGGGTGCATCGCATTCTCTTAAAATCCTCCTGGCTTGCTTCCCTTAGAGGCTATTTGTGGGGGGAAAAAAGGCTCTCTGAGCATCATGAACTGAGCGTTTTCATTAGGCAGAGCTGGTGAATCAATGCCACTCACACATGAGGTCAGCAGTCACTGAGATGACTTGTACATGGACACTGGCAGGGTGAGAGCAGAAGATCAGAGCTGCTGTTTTACATAAACCTTCTTACACCCTTTTTTGACTTTGAGCCTTGCTTTAAATGCATTCTTCTCCTACAGACTTCACAGTCGGTTTCTTTTGTGGCTTGAAGAACTTGATTTCTTCTGAGCTTCCTCAGGCTGGAATACATGTGTTTGGAGCGGTTTTTTCCCCCCTCTGTGCTGTGAACATCCCTGCAAACTTTTGCTTTCCTACTTCCCAGCCATCTCCATGCGGAGAGGGTGACTGAAAGCAGGGTATGAGGCAGCACCTGGTGTGGAGGATGGCCTCCTCTACAGGGTCCGCTTCAGCGTGGGGGCTGAGCAGAAGGGGGTGAATTCCCACCTGCTTACATGGATGGACGCAGCACCAGCGTGCTGGACAAAGAAAGGCATTATGCTGTCCCTTTGAAAGATGAAAGAGCTCCCAGACTCTTTTTGCTGCTGCAGAAGTAGCACGTGCTTAGATTCATTTGCATCCAGCCAAGCTCTTACAGAGAGGTTTTAAGCATGTTAAGCAGGACCCTGCTAGCTTGGTGACTCCAAACGCCCGTGTCCGCACATGACTTACTGGGCTAGCAGCTATAGCAATTAAACACGTTCTGCCAGTAGCTTGGGTCGAGGCAGTCCTTTCCCCATTAAATAGGTCACAACATTGTTTTTTGATTTTTGCTCTTGTTTACTGGATTCTTCCTCTGGCTGACAGGTGTAGCCTGAAGGCACAGTGTTGCAGAGGGGCAAGTGGGACCACGGTAGGTCCTCTAAGGAGAGATACATCCCTTCGGTTCTGTCACAGAGGTACCATGGCAGCGTCCCCCATTCACGGGAGCCTCCCCGACTCTGGGAGCCCCAGCAGAGCAGGACGGGAGGCAAGAGTTTGCCTCTCAGCAAGTTTGCTGATGATACCAAACTGGGAGGGGTGGCTGACACCCCAGAGGGCCGTGCTGCCATCCAGCTAGACCTGGACAGGCTGGAGAGCTGGGCAAGGAAGAACTTCATGAGG
>BJBW01001162.1:5839-50028 GCA_004320125.1 Scolopax mira
CCTCATAAGGGAGATCCTCCAGGCTCCTAATCACCTGTGTAGCCCTCTGCTGTACCCTCTCCAGCAGTTGCCTGTCCTTACGTCCAGACAGAAGTTGCAACCCAGGCACTCCCATCCTAACCAAGCCAATCCCGTAGGTAACTGCTTGACTCATCACTGTGATTTGGGGATTAAAAATCCACCATCTACACACAGAATTTGTACTCATTGTCTAGAAGCCAAATTCCAAAGGCAAATGCCTTTGCTTTTCGTATTTCACTCTAAGTGACTTCTCAAAGATTTATTATATCATTAATACCTGCATGAAGCTTATTCCGAGTGGTTTACCGGAAAATTATGACTTCTCAGCAATTAGCATAAAATGAGTAGGATTTGATGTCAGGACAGCCCATCATAAAGGACTTTTTAGATATAGCTCTGATGCTGGTACTTAATATAGTATTTTAAGAATGATTCTTAAACAGCTACAGGTCAAGCAGCTATTTTATATAATGGATACAAGAAAGACTGACAGTCTGAATTACAACTGGAATCCAAAGACTTTCTTGCTTTTGAAAAGACAGTCTTTTTCTTGTCTTATGATTTCCATTTGGAAAAACAAATCCCCCTGCAATGCACACTTGGCATTTCATTTGAGCTCTCCAGAAGGTCCTAGGGAGAAACCATCAAGCTGACAGCTTGATGTCTAAATACTCCAGGCCCCTTCTGTGCACCTCCTTCTTTAGAAGCCAACTGAAATAAGAGGAATAATTTTACTTTACTCTAGGGGTCTGCGTAAGCTTCCAGAAGAGGTGGTATTTCTTGAAGGCATGCATGTGGATATAATCCTTTAGTCATATTCTTTCTGCTCTGATGTGGACAGTTGGTGGGTTTGTTCATCATCTGTCACATTGGGCAAATAAGTAGATGTCAAAGCTCCCTGGGAGTCCCCTTTGGACCATCAGGTGATTCTCTTCCATGGCTGATTTTGAAGTGAGGACCCTATTCCTTCCCACAGTAGGGTTTTACGGCCACTTTGATGGAGGGAAGGAAGCTTAGCAGCATGACACCTTGCTATCTTCCATGTAAAACCACTAGATAATTAGTCTTACTCCCATTATATGGGTGAGGATATGAAAACAGACACAACAGCCTAGACACAGACAAGAGATCACAAGTGTCCTTCGTCCATTTGCCATTGCTGAAATCTACTAGCTAAAGCTCCTCCTGTTCCACTTCAACCCCAAAATTCTGCCAAATCTCCAGTGCCAGGAGTGACTGTGTACTTCTGGGATTATGATGCATTCCTTCCTCAGACTTACAAACGTATTTCCTTCTCAGTGGCAGAGGATTAAATTTCTTTCAGAACCAGCGGAAACACTCTGTGCTCCTACAAATAACGTATTAGTATTAGGACAAATTAATCTCTGATCTCATTCATCATTTGCTTCAGTCCTTTTGGTAGACAATATATCAGCCTTTTGACAGTCAGCACAGACCTTTTACCGTGTCAGGGGAAAAAGCTTTGGCATCTGATTTAGCCACTGCAGGTCCAGCAACACGGGATATGGGGTGTTGAGGACAATCCTGACACTGCTCTTGGATGACAGCAAACCAGGAATGACCTACGATGGCTCTACCTGAATGGACGACAGCACAGGCCCTGCAAAATTATTCCTTTGCACATGGCTTCATATTAGTAACCTTCATCAGAAACCTGAGGCTTCCTCACTGCAGGTTCATCTGTATCAGCTTGCTTATGCAGGGGCTCCATGTGCTCCCCTGAATGACTTTCCTTCCCACATTTCTCATTGTCTGTGAAGTGGTGCAGAAGTGGATTAAATAAGCTATCATCTCGGTTAGTGATAATGAGAAAATTGAAACAAGCTCTTCCATAAATGTGATCATTATCTAGTAAATTAAATGAGATATTCAAAGTGTCCACCCAGCAATGACCAAGGAACTTCTCTTACTCTGCATTTCTTTTATCTGGGAGAAAGAGGAAATGATCACAACATCCCACAAACCAGAGACTTCAACAGATACACTGTCATTAAAATCATCTGGTGTTCCACCAATGGACAATGGTGGAACAGAGCATGGTAACTACTGGCCGTTCAAACACCAAGAAATTAAACTCTGGATATTGCTGGTGCTAATGGCCAGATTTTTGAGGTTTCTCTTCTGGAGAGCGGGGCTGGGGACTCCATACATCACCAGGGTGAGAACTGCTGTCTAGAACTCTGTCCACTGCAGATAGCTGGGGGCTGCAGTGAAAGCTGGGGGTTGGAAACCTACTGAAGATGCTGGGGGGGGAAAAAGACCCAACAAATTCAACGGGTAAAGTAGAAGAAAAGTTTTCTGACAGATGGACGAAGGAGAGAAGCAGTCAAAGCTTCATACCTGCTTGCTACTGGGATGTCATTCAAGGGGTGAGGGAGAAATCAGCCTATCTACCTCTTTCTTTCTTCTACCTAAATGCCTGAAACTCTAAGCTTCAGGAAAGGAATGTACTTCAAAACAAGACTGTAGAAATTAGGAGTTTGTATTTATTCCTTTGTTTTACCATGAAAAACACTGATAAAGAGCAAACTAATTCTCTATTTTCATTGTGTTTTTCTTCATGGTTCTGTTAATCCTGTTTCCTCTTCCAGAGAGGAGAACAAAAATATACCCCCTCCAAACCAGTTCCTCCTCATCCCTGTCAAAAGCTGGCTGTTGAGGCTGTTCCATGGCTGGTCCCTTGGTACATGCTCTCTGCTTTGCTCTGGCCTGTGGAGTGGTCTGCAAGAGACAACATGAGCAGTCTGTGGGCTTTCTCAGGGCAGGGGGAGCTCCCATAACAGCAGCCCAGCAGGGCCCAGGGCTGGCTGACATGTCCCCTGTCCATGCCAGGGCAATCCACTTTCTTCCCCCTAGTTACTAGCACTGATGTGGGGTTGCTCAAAGCTATGGGACTCACAAGGGAACCATCCCCTGCATGGAGGAGCAATCTCACAACAGGAACCATACAGGAGACATGTCCAGTGAGCTGGTATCTAATGGTCCTTCAGCCTGTCAGATGCTCTCATCAAAGTGTAGTAGCTCAGGGTGTTTTGTAGCTTAGACAAGAGTCTCAACAAACCACAAACAAGTGACCAAACTGTGAAACATAGAGCAGGCCCACAGTATCCCCAAGAAGCCAAAACTGCCTTTAAGAAAGCATGCTGCTGGTGAAGGAGAAGGTGCTCTTCCAGACAGCGCTTTGCTCCAGCAAACTCCCAGCTCTCCCTTCCTGACAGATTATTCTCAGGACAAAGTAAAGGCGCAGGGCAGGGAGCACAATGCAATAATCCAGGCTCTGGAGCCATCTGAGCCAAAGGAAAACCTCTGTGGCAGCGGCAGAGAGCGGGAGCTGCAAGCTCCAACTGGCCATCGGAGGGCAAACTGCTCCAAGCCTTGTTGCACAGTTCAACGCTGGCACTGCTGACTGTGCTTGCAGTCAGCTTCCTTTCTTGAAAGATAATCCAGGCCTGCCTTCCAAGGAGTTTTAATTGTTTGGAAATTTTGTTAGGGTAACCAGACAGAAGCCTTGGAAAAGACAGAGAGTGAAGCAAGACACGCTGGGAATGTCCTGCAGCTCGTGGGCCAGCCCAGGAATTCCTCTTTTCCCCAATGGCAGAAACATTACGGCAGGGCTCCAGCACAACCCAGTCAAAGCAGGCTGCTAGGAAACATCGGACATGATCCAGTGTTAACTCTTAACAGAGAAGGCAGTGATTTCTCTCTGGGTGCAGATACCACCAGCAGTCTGCTTTTACTCAGCAGTCTCTCCCCTGCCCTGCTGCCGATTGCCCCAGCTCCCTCTCATATTTTCATTCATAGCTTGTTTGGTTTCCTCCTAACATCAGAGAAATCAACCCAGATTTCGTGGCTGGCCAGTTTTCAGCATGCTTTCTGCTTGGCCTCCAGTCCTGACAGCAACAAGCAGCATCAATTACCAAGGAGTGGATACTCTAGTCCATCACCACAGAGAGGGGCAGCCTGTCAGACACCTGAAGATCTATCTCCCTGGTTCCACCCAGCAGCTCTCTCATCTGTCCACATGTGCACACTCCTTAATTGCATAGCTTTTTAGCTTCCTTGCAAATAATTTTGCCTCCTTATACCTATTGTTTAAGATTAAACTCAATTAAGCTTCATGTGACTGGGCCAATTCCCGAGTGCTTTATTTTTATTAACACTCCGTGTGGCCCACAATGTACAGCAATATTCTAGCTGGAAAGTAGTGAGGATCATCATTAACATCAAAGAAAGCCAAACTTAAGAGCAGAGTGCCAGGACAGCCAGCGAGCTACTCACTACCCATCAGCAGACAGTGCCTCCAACAAGCACTCCTTGCTACTGGCAGAATGCTAGGATGGAGAAAAGCTTCTCTCATACTGAAAAATGAGAAATGTCCCCAACACACCTCCTTCCACTAGGGAGAAGATAGGTCACACTCAATAAGCAGTGAAGTATTTGGAGTTTAGTTAAAAAACAGGTGGATTTGTATCTCCTCTCTCAAGCCAGCTGTCACTGACACCCTAAAGCTCTTGGAGGAAACTGATGGAGTTGCTCAATTTCTTCACTCTTAGAAGCATCATGGAGCAACTGATGGGAAAAGCTCAGTCAAACACTGTTACTGAAATGGATTATCATGGAAATATAGTGGGTTGAAGTCAAAAGGCATAGACTGCAAGCAGGTTTTGACAAGAAGGTTTCCAAGGTCAGAGAGAAACAAAGCCAATCTGTGACTGCCTGACCTACTATCACACCCAGAACAAAAGCCAAGCTATGAAACCTTTGAAAACTGCAAAAAATAAACTCAGTATCTACCACCACCTCTACTTGGCTGGTAACAACCCACTTTGTCCATGCACTAGACCAAATAGTCTGGGCTGCAATTTATGTCAGTGACCATGCAGGTACAAACCTGGTGACGTTTCCTGATGACCTGGCAAACTTCCTAGTGCCATAAACAGTTTTGCTTGAGTAAGTATCCATGAGGATCCAACAAGCTCCAGTAAGCACCAGCTCTGCTTGGTGAGTGGAGACCTTGCCAGAGCTGGAAAGAGAGGTGCTCATGCAGAGAGGCAGTCTGGTGAGAAGCGAAACTAGTTAGCATTCAGGGCAGGAGGGCAAGGAGAAATTGAGCACCAGCCGCAAGGGCAGCTGCCTTGCACAGCTCAAATCCATCTTTAAATACAGAAGCAAGGAACTCAGGGCCCTGCTAATCCCATCCTCTTGTATCTGCACAGCTCCACTACACAGCAGCTGGACTGCCGTGTATTCAGTACTGATGCTTTCAGGGTGGTTTTGGTCCTTTTGGTCTGCCCAGCTCTTTGCTGTGCCACCCAACAGCAACACCTATATTTTGTGGTGGAGGCTCAGAGTCCACATAAAGCATGATCCACAGCCCAAGGGAGGCGGGAGGGGGTTTTCTGGGACCGAACTCCCGTTTTACACACCAAACCACCATCTGGCTGTGAGCATGGCAAAGTCTGGGCATCGCAGACAACCAGATGGCTGGGGGGGGTGGTGGTTTTCAGGCTCGGGGACCTGGCCACTGCCAGAACTGGTCAGGTAAGAAAAAGCATTGCCCTCACAGTGACCAACGCAGCAGGGTTTGAGTATCAAGCCCTGTCAAGCCATTAACCTTCAGAAGCAATGGTTCACTATGGTTTCAGCAACTATGGACCAGGCCAGATCAGACATCTTTTTATTTTACTTTGCATTATCAGGAACAGACAGTTGATAGCACCTGATCCCAGACCATGGTTAAAGAGAATGCTTCCAGATCATTGCACAGCTAATAGTAATATTCATGGAATTACAGGAAAACTTTGCTTTTCTAACTCCAATTCCAGGTTGAAAAGCACTGTTATTAGCAGTCACACGTGAGCTCAATTGCTTTAATTAAAAAGCAACTGTCTAATCTCGGCCTGGACTCAGTCCTGTGTGTTAATGTCTGATTAACTACCCACTGCCAGGATTATTTTGCATCTTTGCATATTTTGGAACTCTACATTTCCATTTATCACTACAGACAAGGAACTGTTTAAACCAACTCCCATTTGCACTAGCAGTTCGAAGCACCATGTGTGAGTTTGTAGCTGAGTGATGGGTACAGCACATTTCAAGAGGCTTTTAGGGTGATCTGCCACTTTTCAGGGAGCAAACCCAGGACAGGACACTCAAATCAAGACAGGATGTCACTGTATGTCTTAGGTCCCATGGGAGACAACAAATGTCACCTCCAGGAAATCAGCAAGTTACAACCAGTTTCAGTAGAAGTGGTTGGAAAATTGACTCCCTAACCTGGGAACATTCAGGCCTTTCATAAGAAATAAAAAAATAAAGTAGATTTTATGTTTTCAGTTTTTTCATTTTCCAGCACAATTCAAAATTGATGTGGAAAATACAAAACTTACCATGGCAATTGTTTACATATAAAATTCCAATATTCCTTCTAAGAAAAAAATCAAAACTGGCTGGAAAAACTTCTTGACCAGCCATAACTACCTGCCTCCTCAATAATTCACTCTGAGCAGCTGGATCTCATTATTTACAGGCACTTGTCCAATCTGTATCCCATGCCTAGATCTTGAATCTTCTTCCTTTACTACTATGAGCTCTCACATCCCATTTGACATCTGTCAGAACTACCTGAGCTCTGTCTTCTCCTAAAAGAAGACACTAGCTCAGTCTACTAGAGCACAAACAACATCAGTTTTTGCTACTCTCCTGTCTGTAGCCCTAATTGTGCTGATGCTGATCCAGACCTGGTGGGCTTCTCCCTCAGCATAACCACGATCCTTAACCCCAGGGAATAGCAGCAGCTATTTTGAACTGAATAAGGACTTTAGTTGGAGGGCAGGCAACAAATCCACAGCCCCTTTGGCACAAGACAGCCAGACCATGCAAGGTTTGGAGCCAAAAGGGTTTGCTATGAGCAATTCCTAATGCCTTAGATGGCCATTATTTCTCCACAGCCTTCTCCAGTTCCCCTGTCTTCTATGCATTGCTAAGTACCATATTTAAGGACGTAATCTTTGTGGCCAAGGTATTTCAGCACAGAACAACAGGGTTTGTAGATTGGCAGAATGCGATGGGACAGAGGGAAGAAGAATGGGGTTTAGTCACTGCCTCAATATCAAAGAAGCAAAAAGAATATTTTCACAACAATGCCCTTAAAAGAGAACAAAATGTCCCTGTTAAATCGGGTAACTGGGTCACAGTACTGAGCTGACAGAATGCAAAGCCCTGAAAGATATCCATGCTTTAGGGTGGCGGTGTGGAAATCTTCATGCAACAGCTCAATGAGTAACAGCAAAGCGAAGCAAAGAGCATATCAGGTGATTCACGTAGAGCTCCTGCAGGTACACACCACGCCACCGGAAAAGGCTCACTCATGTGTTAAGGCAATTCTGCCTACAGGCTGCCCTCAGCCTTCAGCATTGCTTTCTTCCTTCCTTTGTTTTAGTGCGGCTCTAATTACTGAGGACGTTCATAGAGAAATGGGATTTCTGGTCTCTGGAAGCCCATCCGCTCCCACTGTTTATTTCCTGCAGTTGTCACAGTTGTCTCATAATGAATTCCAGCGTCACGACAGCACTGATAGCTCTTCCCATGGGGAACGTGCAGGGAAACCACCCTCGTTGAGAAAGTAGGCCTGCAGTACCCTAAGGACCCCAAAGACATGGGAAAGAGCAGAAGGTGGCCCTGTGTTTCATGAGGCTCCCACCAATGAAGGAAAATCTGGGAAACAGGATTCACTATGGCAACACATCCCTCCAGGTGGAGAACTTGGGGACCCGCTCTGCATAGCACTGCTGGGACAGTGCACGCTTCCAGGTCCACCAGACCCAGCTTCCCACTGGGTTCACTGGTTGGGCCAAGAAGTTACGCTGGCTTGGCACTGCTGCAATCAGTCCTGGCTGGCCAAAGAAGGCCACAGGAACTAGCTGAAGGGATAAATCTGGCAATGGATCTTTGAGGTGGATCTACCCACATCCTCCGTCAGTGTAAGTGTGCCACCAGCAGCCTCAATGACTACCTCCTACTCCAGCATCTACCTGAGCAATGAACTGCTGGAACAAAGAACGACAGTAAAAAGGTTAAAACTACCAAAAAAAGATTAAAAAAACCTCTGCTCCCACTCTAGCCTTGAAAAACAAGTCCTTTCTTTTAGGCTTGGCTTCACTGAGCCCACTATGGACTCAATATAGTCTGTTCCAGGTGCCTCTTTCTTCTGTGACCTGGCTCTGCACCTACTTTCTGCTCCTCTGGGGAGTCTCCAGCCAGTTTCTTGGGCAGCTGTGTCCTTCTTCAGGCTGGCCCTGCCTCCCTTTCCCATTAGGCTCACTGTGCTACAGCCAACTCACACATTTCTCCCCAAAAGCAGAGGCCAGGACTCTCTGGGAAAGGCAGATCTTTCCTCCTTTCAGAGACAGATCTAGAGCACCCAGTCGTAGTACAGCACACCCTGCCAGGACAGAATCACAACTGGACATGGAACAGACCACACATATAATCAGACAGTCAGAGAAACCAGATTTCCCAAGGGAATTAATTGTACCACTAGTGCACATGCTGCAGGGTAGTGCAGGGGGTGGACTCAAAAGAGCAGAGACAGCAATACCCCACAGGTCTGTGCACAAATGAACCATGCTCACATCTGGTTTCCACCTGTTCTGCATTCCCCTTTCCTGCCTGCTGCATGCCTTGAATATCTGAGTAGACTTTGCAAGGTTACCAGCAAGCAAAACAGACCTTTGCTCCCCCCACACCTCCAGCTCAACACTTGGCTCCACCAGTTCCAGGGAGGAGCTGAGGTTTGTCCCCAGCTTGTCGGTACCTGCATACTCCATCCCATCTGCACCTTGCAGCAGGGACACCTTTGTGGCAGATGATCTGTCCCTCCTCAAACACTTCCAGAGATATGGTGGCCAGCCCAGAAGTATAAGATGACTGGGGACATCCAAGTGGAAAGTGCATAGGCTACACCATCCTGCCTCAAGGATTCACACAGGAGGGATAACACTTTGTATTTCAATTTTGCTTTCTACAAGCATGGTGAATTAATAAGGTTTGAAAATGCACCCAGGAAAAGATAAAGTTTTTAAGCGCACACACACACTGCTCAACTGGGCTGTTTTTGGAGGGGCCCACATGATGGAACAAGCATAGTAGGTTGTCCTAAGAGAAGCACAGCATGGGAGATGATTTGCTGTTCAAAATATCAATTAAAGATGCTACACAGGAAGAACTTGATCAGGGCTCCCTGTGACCCTGACTGGCAGGACGAGCACGTGCAGCAGAGGAGAGGGAACAGACACCGGGAGTGAAATGGGGAAAACAAGGCAAAGGTATGAGAGAGAGGCAGATGAGTATCATCAGTTTAACTACAGAAACACCTCTGCTAGGTTTTGGGTCACTTGAGAGGTGGCAAAACAAAACAATAAATTATTTAGTTTTATTTCTTTGCTCTCTTTCTAAGCAGCATTGGTAAATTCAACCCAGCTCAGTGTATGTGCCTGGCCCCCTTCTGACCTGTGAACTTCCTTATTTCAAGATTATACATCTTAATTTTTCAGTTTTCCAGAACAAAGACAGCACTGTTCTGTTACTGTACAGCTACTTAGTCATTGCACTACTTCTGGCTGAACCAAGTATATAGTTCTAGTATATGTATAAAATGCATGAATAAAGGATTTGATTATGGCAAGAGGGAAAGAGGAACTGATAGGAGATTTGCGTTGGTGCTGCACAGAGTTATTAGAAGCAGTGGGGACACATGAATTGCATTTGAAAAGTTCACAATAAGGTACTTAATCATCAAATTCTTGGCTGATGTACATTAGTATAAATTTAGGGACTTTGGTGGTAGCAAAGAGATTCATTATTTGTTAAGGGTACAGCTCCTAACCTGGACTGATTTCTGATTTCTTTACTGAATTTCTAATAAAATGCTCCTAACCTGGACTGATTTCTGATTTCTTTACTGAATTTCTAATAAAATGCCATTCACAAAGCTGATATCTACCACGCAAATGGTCCTGTTCAGCCGCTTAGGACTTGCTGCCTGTGGATCTCAGCGGGGCTCCAGGGCAGAAAACACAGCATTTTTGGCCTTTTAATTCTATAGGCTGCATCGCTACTCACTTCAAGTAGACAGCTTTCCAAATCTGAGCTGACCCATTTCTGCCTGTGGCACTGAGGGCACCTCTTCCACTAATCTCGTGTGTCAGCGTGGTACGGTTGGTAATGCTTGTCTCTGGACAGCAGGTTAGGGATTTACTGAGTCCCACACATCATGTCCTTTAATTCAGTGTCAGCCAAGGATAATCCAAGGACCTAGGGCAAAGAGTGATCCATTACAATTTCATGCTGGGTGGGTGCTGCATTGTTAGAAAAGCAGCTCTGGCTTTCAGATGAGAAGCCAAGTCTGAACTGCTGCCCGGCTGTATTTGCTCCAGATTTGGGGAGAACAGCATAGTTTCATTTTCTCCCTTCTGTCATCCAGCAAGACTTAATGTGTCTGACGCTAATGGTAATGCAAAAAAAAAAAAATTAATAAAGAATATACATGGCTACAGAACCAGAAACAACACAGGCGCAAACCAGAAAGTAGACAGAAAGAAATGCATTTCTCTCGATAATGCCAAGAGGTTTTTGTCACAGTGCTGTGGAGGGCTGGCCGTGCAGGGGCAGAGCTGTGACATTTACACTGTGGAGAGGACCGCTGTCAGCGCTGCCTGCCTCCCTGCTCACGGGACACCTCTGCTAAAGACATCATCCTGCACAGCTCCGGCTTGCTCCCACTAAATGGCAGTGGCCAGGCTGACTTTTCATCAGGTGGCAATTGCAGATATGACACTGCCCATCCCTCCCTGCAAAGGCACCCTCCGTAACTATTCAAAGAGATGTGCATCACACAGATCATTTTGGGGAGAGGCAACCCCTTTCTGCAGCTGTGGATCCAACCTCTTTGCACCCTGCAGACTCCTGGGTACAGAAAGGCAAGCACGAGCAGATTTGTCAATGTTTTAAAGAACCCCAGAGCTATTTCTACCCCTGCACACCCTCCAGCTTCTGTGAAAACAGCCTGAAAGGGTATCTGGTTGTTAATGAAAACTGCGTCTTTTCAAAGTAAAACACAGCGAGCCTCTGGGGTTTGCATTAGGACTACAAAGGTTATTTGTGTACTGGAAGGTCAGGAAGAATTATCCCATCTGACTTCCCGTACATCCCAGCCTATTCATTTTCACTCAGTTACCCTGTATTAAGCTTAATTACCCCAGTATTAAGATAAATGGCTTGTGTTGATTACTGCCTATCTCAAAAGAGAGACTATTACAGCATTTGAGACAAAACAGTCTCTGCTGGGGGTGATTTGTCCCCAAGGCTTGCTGTCCCTGCTGCCAAAAGCACAAGCCCTGTTGAACTTTCTTTGCTTCATTTTACCAGTCAGGGATGCTCACACTGAATCACCTCCCGAGATTAAGGAACCCTTTTGTATCTGGCATTTTGTCTCTGCAAAAGTACTTGGGCACAGATGTCAAATCACTTCTCACTTCTCTTTGCCTCACTAAACAGGTCTCTCACCCTCGATGCCTATTTTCTCTAGCTCTCATCTCTCTTTTTGTGGCTCTGTGCTGCACCTTCTCTGGGTTTTAACAATAAATTGTTAAAAGCCCAGAAACAGCACTGCATCTGTGGCTCAGAGCAGCACCAATCTTGGGATGTTGCAGCCTTCAGCATCACCAGAGGGAACCTGCTGCTCTACACGCTTTAACCAACAGCAGCACCTTCCCCAAATGAATCCACCTCCAACCAAGGTGGGTTAAAATAAAATTGAGGCAAAGGAAAAAAAAGCCAAACCAGCTGGATTTTCCTTTGCTCCTGTTACAAGCATTTCTGTAGAAGAACATTAAACTTTAGTGTTAGCTGTAGCTGCTTTGGGCTGCTATTAGATAGGGAACACCTTGACATAGTTCAGATACTGCCTCCAACATCACTCCTGAACCAGATTCTCTACTTTTGCAGCCTGGTAGACAAGGGCAGATATCGCATTCCTATATTTCTTGGGGAAATTATTCCATCTTCTGATACAGTACCAACAACCGAATTGCCTGTTTTACATAACTTTTAATCCCCTTTTTTTGTGATCATTTACAGGCACAATTTGGTGCTAGTTGATCTGCTAGCGTGGCAGCCAGGCAGCCTGGGAAGGACCATGGACTGTCACCTTGTCATGTACTCTGCTGTTGAGGTGGAAACCGTTCCCCCTTCCCTCCTTGTTTCTGGAAACAGAAAAAGAATCTAGGTTTCCATGGGTTTTTTTGGCCTTTGGTCCAAGAACAAATAAGTCATCTGTGACTGAAAAAGGCTTTGCCTAGGTGATGTGATCTTCCTTGCTAGAGACTGCCAGCGCATACAATCTGTCCTGGCGAGCTACCAGAGTGGGGCTAACTCAGCATAGGTCAGCAAGAAAGATGTGTTTTGAGCCTTGCTTTATTGCTTTATCCTTTCTCTTCCCTGTTGCCTTGTACCAAGACTATAGAGTCACTGTAAACAGAAATAAACATCACCAATCCCTTTTTTTTTTTTTCTGCAAAATCCTTCCTTTTCCCTGAGCTCAGCCCTGGTGCTGTGGAAGCACACCAGTAATGGCACAGTGGAACAGATTCCCTGGAGATCAGGTATGCTCAAACTGAGTATATTTAGGAAATGCAAAGTAATTTGCTTCATTCCCCATAAGCACAGACCATACAGGAACACACACACACGTACACAAAGCTGCCCTGGGTGTTGCCTTGGGGTGTGTGCTCCCAAGCAGATAGCTCATGTGTCTTCCCACCTGTACCAGACCCTCTAATGTTTCTCTGCTCAGATCTCAGCCCTTTTCTGTTAATACAGAGGGGTCTGTATTGTGAGGGGTTGGGAGCACAAGTCTTATGAGGAGAGGCTGAGGAACTAGGGTTATTCAGCCTAGAGAAAAGGAGGCTGAGGGGAGACCTTATTGCTCTCTACAACTACCTGGAAGGAGGGTGTAGAGAGGTGGGAGTCGGTCTCTTCTCCCAAGTCACAGGCAACAGGACTAGAGGAAATGGCCTCAAGTTACACCAGGACATTAGGAAAAAAATTTCATTGAAAAGGTTACCAGACATTGGAATGGGATGCAACGTGGTGCTGAGAGACATTGTTTAGTGATGGTGTTGCATTTTGTTTGGTTTGTGGGTGTTTATTTTTGTCAGAGTTAGGTTTATGGTTGGACAAGATGATCTTGAAGATTCCTTCCAACCTAGAAGATTCTATAATTCTATGAATACTGCTGTTCAGCAGGACTTTATTCCCTGTGTTGAAAGACTGAGGCAAGGTGACTTTCTTCTTTTTACTCTAGTTTTCTCTTGATGCCATTTACCTTTCTTCTGACCAAGCTGAGCACCAAGCCATCTAAGGCCACTGTGGTGGCACAAGAAATACATTTCCACCTGGTAAGCAAGCAAATACCTTGTACGTATGTAGAAAGGAAGAGGGGTATCTTCCTCCAGGCTTTCTTACCGCTCTGTGGTGCTTTAGCCTGTCCAGCAAAGCCTCCTTGAGATCACTCCAACCATCAGCTAATTAAGACCAGGTTTAATACAGACCCTAACAAAAGAGTGTGACAGCAAACCAGCCCCAAACGTCATTAAAAGTCCTTATTTAACCAGTAAGCTTGCTTAACTCTACCTAGAGGATGATCTCATCATGTCTGCTTCAGACAGTCTCCTTCCCTTATCACTTAATCCTGTTACATTGTAATGTCAATATAATACCTTCCCTTAAAGACACGGTTCCCAGGATATAAGCAGGCCAGTGCTTACTAGATATGCATTACCACCACTTTTTCAGACTATTTACACTGAGGGTTGCTGGAAACACTTTCAATGTGTGGGAGCAGCCTTCCCCTTTTCCTGGCGCTCGAAGTCAGGGAGCAAAAGTAGCACCCCTGGCTGCTGCCCAGACCTGTGGCCCAAAAGGTTCATTACCTGGGAGGCCAGGAGAGCAGAGCAGCCGCAATCTGGTTCCTGCTCTCCTGCATGTCCTGACTCTGTTTTCCACTCTCAAACAGTCTGGCAAGAGCATCTGTAAGGCTCCATAAATTAACATTTGTGAAATGTTTTGAGATCTCGAGATAGGAGTGCTATAAAATCCCCCAGAACTATTGATGTCTTTTATTATTTATTAATGCTGCTGTTGTGCACTTAGCCTGGAGCTCTTGGAGCATTTTGAACAACAAAGAAAACCACTGCGGCCGAGCAGGGGCTCGAGCTCTGAAGCAAGGTGACCCCTGTGGGCTGCAGAGGGCCATTTTCACAAGCATTTTTGCACAGGACAAAGCCAGTGGAGCAAAGCAAAGCAGAGGGCAAATGCCTCCTGAGCTGCCCAGGCCTCCTGGAGCAATGTGAAAAACTTTGGATATGGCTGGTGGGACAGGGCAAGGTGTCACCTGTAAGCGGGCAGTATTTCTCCATAGCCGTGTCCCAAAATACAGCTTTAAGACAGCAAATCTAGCCCATACAGCTCTGTGTCCAGCCTCTGTTCAGCAGGGACAGGCTTATCCCAGCAGGGAGAGGTCAGCAGGTCAGGAGGGCAGAGCAGCACCCACGACCCCTCCGGTCGCAGGTTGGACCTTCCCCAATGGAAGACTCTGCAGCCAGTCAGGCCTCTTTTTCTCTGCATTGTGTCTTTAATAGAATCACAAAAGCCTTTCGTTTAAGTTGGTTTAAATGGTTAAAGGCACTTGTTCCTCTGAAAAGAGAATGAAATTGCTATTGACACCTCCATAAAAGAGAGGCTTTTCAGGCACAGTATGAAAGCAGTGGATGAGGAGTCTTCCTCACTTTGCATGCCTGCAATTAAATCTGCAAACCTCCTCCTTTGGTCTCGTTATAGAAACAGGTACCAGTATCTTCAAAGGAAGAGAAACTTAATGGCCTCATTGGCAGTTTGATGAATAATTAATGCTGCTGCATTAATCGGGAAGTTAACTAAGGTCTGGAGAGAGACAGTCTTTAATGCAGAAACACATCTTTGGGCAGTCACGCCAGGCAATGGGTCAGGAAGATCTAAACACACACACACACACACACTAGTCAGAGGGCACAGATGAACAGACGCCAAAACATTCCCCTCGCTCAGTGCCATCCACCAGGGGACTTTTTTTAATGAGGGTAGAGACTGGTGGGTATGTCAGGCTTCCCTCCCTCACCCAACTGTACAGCGCAGGATGGGAGCCCCTCTGTGTGACCCCTCTGGAGCATCCAGGCAGAGCTCAAAGCAACGAGTCTGCTGTGGCTCCACTGACACAGGTCTCACTCAGCCACATCAGGTTGTCCTTTGGCTCAGAGAACCTTAGCTCTTTCCTTGGCATGACCAACAAGGCCATCCTGCCCCATGAAGAGTCATGTCAGCACCATACAATGGTGCTTGCTATGGAAGGGTGGCCACCTCCATCCCTGCTGCGTGAGAAGGGGGTTGGCAATTTTAGCCAGCTTTTTGGATGTTTTGCTGGAGATGTTCTTTAAAAGTGAAGCCTTTTGCTTGCTGGGCTTTCTGCAGTGCCTCCTACAATAGGCCGTCACTGCTTTGCTGTAATACAAAATAAATAATATCACACATGACTCACTGGTTGTACTTGTGAAACATGAGGAAAGAAGGTAACAGTCAAAAGTGTTTAAACACATTGGCCTGATCGATATTTTTAAGAAAACAACAGCAATGGTGCCCATTGGAGACTCCTCAGATAAATGCTAAACGTGCCATTGAAAATATCATCTGTTCAGATTTAATCATCCTCCATCTACCCTTTCCAAAAATAAAATGAAAAAAAAAAGGAAAAAGGAAAAAAGAAATCTTTCTGGCTGAAACATTTGGTTCTTGCTCAAGAATCTGGTCTGAATTTTATAAAGGTTTCCTGGAAGCGGAGATGAAGGGGCTGGTTTGGGGCTCAGAAAAAGCCCTCTGGCAGGATGAAGAAGAGAAAACTGCCAGAGACCGAGACTGATACTTTGTCATTCGCTTATTGGGAACACTGCACAGGACTGTTCCTGCTAATTAAAACCAGCGGTGACCAAAGCTCATTTGCAGAGATTGGGTTTTGGCCAAGCATTTGTGTGTGCATGAGGAAATGAGATCATAAAAGTCACGACCGGCCTCCAAGCTCGGGGTGTGTAATTGCCTCTCACACCTTGCTTTCCAGCCCCTCCAAATACCACCTTTCCTAATAAAAGTGGGAGCGGGGCTCCTCACCTCTATTTTGAGCTGTCGGACTGTGGAAAGGGACTAAGAAAATCCCTGCACCGGGGTTGTCCCCGGTACAAGCAGATTAAACCTGCTTTGCACCTGGCCCCCATCCAGCTGGACATGGCTTCCGTATTTATGAATTTTGTGTGTGACGTTTCTCCTCAGGTAAAAATCTGTGCCACCATGAGCTTAGCTAAGAGCACATTGAGATCCGTAGGATTAGCCAAAGCAAGGACTTGCTTTATAATTCAGAGAAGAGCAGTCCTTTGCTGCTGAGGCACCCTGGTGACCACAGATCCAAAGGGATGGTTGAAATGTCCCATGTCTGACACCCATCTCGGAGACAGACTCCCCCGTGACCACCTCCAATACTGTGGGGCAGAGGCACCGACTACTTTTCCCCCAAAAGCTGAACTTGTCACGCTCTTTTATAGATGAGGTAGGTAGGACTGGTGGGCTGACGTGAGCAATGCCGCAGAATTGCTGCCTACTTAAACATATATATACATAGGGAAAAAAAGATACACTGCCTTCAGCAGATACTGTGATTTAAGTCACAATACGCCTACTGGCACATCTACCTCCATAAATTTACCATCTCAAGTGTCCCAATATAATGATACCACCAGGTTAGAGCAGTATAATCGTGTGGCATCCCAGAGGAAGCAGTGCATCCACACGCTGCGGGGGCTGCCCCAAAGGCTGAGGTTTTGTTATACCAGTGTAGTTATGCTGGGAAATTTCTGAGACATGACCTTAGAGGTCACAACTTCTCCTGCGGGACTAATGCAGTGTCTGTCTGGTACCATCAGCTATAGCAAAAACTCTGCTCATAAAAGGTGTCCAACAGAAAGAACAGGAATATCAAGCCAACAATTAAGACAACTCATCTCGCCTACAACATGTCTTCTCATTTGTTTTCTTCTCAAAGGACAGAATCAAAGCTGGAATTAACTAATTCCCTGCAGCCATACACCAAATAATTTCATTGGATTTGTTTCTCCAAGTCTATCCATCTAACAGCAATTTACTCCTAATGTGCCCTAAAAGTTGTCTTGTCTGTAGGGGGAGGTCCCATCTCATTTCCTTGAGGAAAGCAGCATCCTTTGGAGTAGCAATAATTTACCATGGCTGCCTCCCAGTCTGATCTCATGCCTTTTTCACACAGAAAATGCAATGTTTAAGCAGAAAATCCAGCAGCAAGCATCCCATTTGGACGTTTGAGATTGCACAAAGTCATGTTGTTTTCAAAGATGCAACACATCTCCAAAACGGCATCCAGCAAGAAGCATTATGTACCACAGTAGTGGAGAGATGGTGAAATTTTTGAAATTCCTAGTTATTTCATGTTGTGAAGACATTTGGCATGTTAGAGGTTCCTTTCTGAAGGGCCCTGGGAACATAATCCATGCACTGACCCATCTGTATTTCAAAGGCCTGAATTTACACAGGAAGAACCCTCTTGGATGACCAGGTAAACCCACCTGGGCACCACTTCCTCTCAGGGCACTGAGGCACTCCTGCTGGCAACATCCCTGCACCCAACAGGGCAAACACCCACTTGCATCCACAGCAGGTTGGGGATTTACACCCCTGCTGCCTTGATGCAGCAGAGACAGGGAGGGATGCTGTAATTAACCTATATCTGGGTTTCCACCTAGCACTGTCCATTTCTACCAAAAAAACTACCCCACAAATAATACCGGTGCTCCGCCATTCCAGAGGCCTCCCAGTGCAGGTGTTGCCAATGGGAGAAATCAAGCTTCAGGGCATGAACCACAGAAATCAAGCTTCAGGGCATGAACCACAGGAGAGCTGCTGGGGCAGAGGCCAAGCACGTTGGGAAAAGGGGAGACACTGGAGCCAAGCAGGGAGGCAAATTAATCCCACCATGTCAGCGGCGTGTGGAAGAACTGAGCTGGAAAGGATCGCACCGAGATCTCCCACGGCAGATTGAAGAGCTGAGGATGAGCAAGGGGAAGGGTGAGATGGAGGGGGAGGAATGGGAGCACCTGGGAAAAGATTCAAACATAGGCGCACTGAGGAATGGCTCCCAGATTTGTGCTATCCTGAGGCCTCACCTTTGGTGTTGAGACTATTGACCCAAACGAAAAAGTTCTTCAGGAGAGGCACTTCTAGCCTGGCAGCTGCCTTCCCCTGCTTGCACCAGAACTAGAGAACAGTCCCCTGTTCCTCCTCCTCCAAAACACAGCAACAGGGGAGTGATGAAGAGAAAGGACCCAAGGCAAGAGGCAATGGTAGACACAGTAAGGAAGAAGCCTGAAGGCGCAGTCAAAACAGTCCTTGCACTTTATCTCACAGCTTCAGACTGCCCTGCCAGAAGAAACACAGTTATCTCCTCCCCATCTTCCCCTCTGCCTCTTGTCGTTCTTGTTGCGATATAGGGGAAAAGTCACCAGAACTGCTGAAGTTCCCCACAGCGGTCATTTCCCCCAGGAAGCCTTGTACAACCTTCTCTGGCCCTCCACAGAGCTCTGCCACCATCCTGGATCCCCACATCTACCTGCAATATGGCCCTTCCTTCAGCTCCATGACACAAGCTCCACACTGTCATAGAAGACCCACCACACTGCTGGTGTCCAGCCTATACTTTACTGGCTTATTTTCATCTACCCGCCTCTCGGGCTGACGGGGGACTGGTTTTGATTTTTTTTTGTTCCTGGATTTTATTAAGTACAAACAAGCCTTGACCAGGTGTTTCTTGTGAATGCAGCCAGGAATGGGGCTCCTTGGACCCCTTCATTCCCACTAATGAGAAACGCAATGAGCAGGCATCAACTCCTCCAGCTTTATCTCCTCTCCCTCCGCGTTGTGGCATGTCCTTGCTTTGGCCAGGCCCGTCACAGAGGTGAGGAAGGCTGCCTGGTTAGCACCTAGAGAACCCAACGCATCCATAAGCTCACAGCTAAAACGCAGCCGCTTCCTCCGTCTTTATGTTAAATTGCTCTCCTTCACCTCATCACAGCCTTAATCCCAGCCTGGGCTGGAGGAGACCCCTGAGATGAAGCGGGGCTGCAGGAAGCACTGCTGTTTTGCAGCGGGGTGGGAAAACAACTTGGCCTTCAACACCTCCAAAAAACTGAGAGCTTTATGCAGAGCTTTTGCATTTACTAGAAATTAGACAGACTTCAGTTAGTCTGTTCGAATGCCTCTGTGCACCAGTGTATGGTCTACGGCAATGAACGAGGACGGGAGTATGGAAACAAGCCACATATGTTTATTGTGCACAAAGGAGATGAGAGCATGAAATCCTGTTTTTGCTGACTTGCTAAATAACCACGGGCAACATTGTGAAAGCAGATGTTTCGTGAAATGACAGCTTTTCCAGGCGTCTTACAAGATGACTGACCCTGCGGGCGTTCTGCATCCTCTGTTTTCATTTTCCCCTCCTGTATTATACTTGCAAGTTTCAGGTACTTCTTCAAATGACTGCCTTTTACTGTTCTGGTCACCGCATACAACCTGGCCCAACAATCGTATGACTGTGGTGGAAAATGAAATTGCCTGCGGGGAAAACCCTCCACATCCATTTGCCCATGACATTCACTGTCTGATGAGAAGAGCCGTTGGGGAAAGTCTGTGCCACCAGCTGAGGTTCTCTCACAACTGTGGTAGAGTAGCTGAGGCTTGCATAAACTCTGTGCAAGTTTCACTAAGTCTTTTTTGAGATTTAGGCTTTCTTAATGCCACCCAAAGCCGCAGGCAGAAGGCTAATGTTCCTCCCTTGCCAGCAGCACTGACCAAACACAACTGCTGGGCAGTCACGGGCCTTGGGTTCATGGTGGGTGCTGTCAAACAAGGTCACCTTCAACATTACCTGCTCAACATTTGGGCACATGTAGCAGGTTCCTTGAGCACTGGAAAGCTGAAGAAGGTTATCATCACTTTCCTCAAAGAAATCCTACCAGCTGCAAGGATCCATCTACTACTTTCTGAAAAGATCTTCTGGGACAGAAATTATTTTTGCATGGGGAGCTCTGAGGAGCTGAAACTGTCCTTGTGTGACTTTGAATTACTTATTTTCCTCTGAGAAGTAACATTATTACAAGGAATAGAAATGTTTCTGTGGGGTAAGGAGAGTGGGGGACAGAATCAGAAGAAATTAAAGGTATTTCTAGTTCTGCTGGTATTTGTGAGGCTCATATTTAGCTCATATGTAGGCTATGCAGAAATGATGTGCCAGCTGGTGCAGGGTCCTTGGGGCTAAAGTGCTGATCTTGGGGAAAGGGCTTACAGACACCAGTTAGACAAACCTGACAGCCCCCCAGTGACACGATGGAAACCTTAAATACTACTGAATGTGAGAAACTTTCCACTTCTGCACAGAAAAAGGGATGGTTTAGGATCAATGGCAAGGATTGGCTTGGGCAATCTGAGGTCAAGCCCTGTATATTTCCTACTGTCTTCAACAGGACCAGATGAAAGCCAGCATTGAATCCTTCAAAGGCCTCCCCTAACCACATGCTGGTAGGACACCCACCGGCAGGCGGTGGAGGTGGGATAGTCCTGGTGCCACACACTCGCCAGAAGCAGCTGTGCTCAGCACATCAGCGTTGACCCCCTGCACTGCCCCCAGGACAGTGGACACCAGCGTGGGTCCAAGGTACAAAGCGCATGAGGTCTCACTGAGAGCAACGGTGCGGGTAACCCAGCTTACTGTAAAGTCAAGTTGAGGATTAAGAAATTCTCATTACTGCTATTCGCGGTCATATTTTTCAGAGTGTGACTCATTCAGGGTCACAGGAAAGACCTAGAAATGGGTCGAGGTGCCCTGATCCTCAGGGCTAGGTGCTAACTACTCAACCATGGCTGTCAGATTGGGCAAAGAAAGTGCAAAGCTCTGGAGTTATGACAAGGTTTCACAACCTTCCAGCTCAGAGCTTGGAAAATGAAAGTGACATTAAAGATGATTAAAAAAAAAAAAAAAAGAGAGAGAAGAAGACAACCCCTCCCAGCACTAGCAACAAGATTACCTGATGACAAAGCAGAAAGATGCTAAAAAATAATCTACACAGGTGGCTCTAAAAAATTATGAGACAGAAATAGAAAAGAGGAAACGTAATTGAAAGAAGAGCCTCTCTGACACTAATGTCATTCTTGACATTTGAGCAAGTAATTTTAAAGACGGCTAAAATAATATTTACATAAAGGGTTCAATCACTGGATTTTGAAGACAACTCTGTGAGATCATCTCCAGGGAACAGAAGAATGATGGGCTAATTAGCTGTGTTTGCCAAAAATTGCTTGGCTTCTTTTTGTTATTATTTGCTACACACTTCTCGCCTGGATTGGGACCTCTCTGTGCAAGATGCTCCGCAGACAGACCGAGCAATAGCTCTGGCCTCCAGATGTTTACTCCCAGTGAGTGTTTGCACTGTGGTGGTTCTCTGAGGCCGCAGCCAAGCACAGTAAAACCCCATCGTGAAGGTGAGCTCACCCTCAACGAATGCCAGCTCTGCTCTGCTCGAGTTCGCTGGTCTGACCCAGCAAACACAGGTTGTGCTTTACCCAACACCCGTCTGCTGAGTTAATTGGGGAAAAACAACCCCAGAGAGCTGACCTGAAACTGCAGTGCAAATCAAACCTTGGTTCAAGACTCAGACAGGTCTCATTACTTCTTGTTTTCACACATTGGCTGATTTCCTGCTTCTGCTCAGAAATGACAATTGACACACAACAAGGCTACTTCAGTGGGATGGGATTTGTTGGTTAAAGGGACGTCTCTGAACATACCTGGTGAAAATATACCAGTGGGCTGGCCAGAGCCACATCTGCTCACCCCAAACTCCCTGTACCCAAGAAAGCCATGACTGAAAAACACATCACTGATTTCACAGATTTCAGTACCAGGAAAGGGTACTGAAGGGAAGAAAGGGAAAGAGGAAAGGAAAGGAAGAAAATGTGAGGGAAGTGTTGGTCAGGATCAGGAAAGGACAAATAAAGAGCTCCTGTATGCAAGGTGAGTCTCATAGTTCTCCAAATAAATAGAGGGCATTCCCATCCATTTACAAGTGATCATTTCACTTTCACCATCAAACCTCATTTCAGGTTCAAATCTTCCCAAAGGCAGTTGCCTGCAAACCTGCAACACTCACCATGTGATTTATTCTGGATAATCTGCCTTTGCAATATGCTCTGTGCCTCCTTTGGCACTGTGGAAATCCATAAATGACATGGATAAAGCAGTAGTGAGCTTTATGCTCACTCTAAAGACTGCAGAGCGAGAAATGACCAAGTATAACCTTATTTTCAATACAGCTTAGTTCTCAAATCCACTGGGGAGGAGCTGCCAGATATTTTTCTGGTAAAGAAATATCACTAGCCTGAAGCCAAGTGTTGATTTAAGGCCATATCTGTGTGGAGAGGTTATAAAGCTAAAGATGTGATTCTGAGGGAGCAATGGGTGATTTAGAACAAAAGGCTGGGTTCAAAGTACTAATTGCAAATGAGCCAATATTTGCACTAATGCTAAAAGACAAACATAAAAGATTCACCAAAAGTATAATGAATAAAAGTGCTGTGGTAGCTTTCTGCCTCTTCACAATCCAAAATGATCATTAAAAAGCATTCAGGTAGTTGTGAAAATGTCCAGAAGTTTCACAAGGCTGACTTAATTTTGACCAAACACTTATTTCTCCAACGATCTTTCCTAGACACCTGTTCCTTATTAACTTTTTTTTTGGTCCTTCAACTCTAGCTTTAAGGCTTTGATTCATGGAGCAGAAACAACGCCATGTGATCTCATCAGCCACCCACTCTCCAAACTGCAGAAATTAACCATAATTAAACAACCCTTTGGGTGTAAATCATCACAACTGCTGAGAAAATGTTTACCAGGAACACAGTTGCAAAACCCAGGACCAGCTTGTGAACAAATGAATGTGTCTCACTATAAGATCTTTGGAGGAAAAATGATCTTATAGCATAGACTAGAAAGTAACAACTTTTTTATGGCTTTGAGACCTTTTATAATATCTGTCATTGAGGTAGAAGCTGCAACTAGGTTACCATGGGACACTCAGCTCATGGAAATCATTGTAGCTGCTTCAGCTTCCATGGAACTAAATGGATTTACACCAATTGGATACTGAGCACAGGCTTTTCAAATAAATCTTGCAGGACTTTGCTGCTCTCAAGCATGCTGAATTTCAGTGATGCTTTTCACAACAGGAAGAACATCCTATTAAGAATTAATGTGCATATCAAAGGGTCCAGACAAGTACATCACGTACACTAGCTTGATTGCAATCACTAATAAAGGCTGCAGAATTCAACTCCAAACAAAACCAAGAAATTTGAAGACTGGAGGTGATCCAACATACTCCTAAAGTATGTTTCTACCATCAAGGTACAATCCATTACCCTTCACTCAGTGTTATGTATTTTCTGTTGGAAAAGGACAGACTAGGGAGGAGCAGAGTGCTGAGAGCTGATTTGAACACTTTGGATTAAAGGAAAAACCAGCAGATACTAGATCAGGAAATTCCAAGTTGGATTTTCCTAAAACCTTGAGAGCATAAAAACGCGCAGCACCCACTGGGATGGTCTGGCCCATCTACGTCCGGGCTTTGTTGGCTCCCCTAAAAGACCTGGTCTTATAAGATGATGGATTTTTGAATCCTAACCCACAAAGTCTCTCCAAGTCCAGCAGTGCTTGGGCAGTGGTTCACTTGGGTCAAGAGGAAGCGTCTTTCTCTCACAAGCATCCCAGGCACTTCCCACCTTTCCACTGTCCGCACCACACTGCAGAGAGCTTTCCCAGGGAATCATGCACTTAAGGAAAGGGAAACCAAGCAAACAAAACCAACTATGATCATTTTATTAGGGTTCAACCTACAGTACAAACCTACAGCATCTCCTTATGCCAAAATCAGGACAGGAAATAGAGACGTGACTTCTGTGAGTCCTCTCCCTATGTTACCATTTGAAAGGATGAGGGCTTTGTCTTGTAGCTGGGCTAGAGACGCACGCGGTTTGCTAAGCTCTTTCCTGCAAGATATAAACAAACCAGCAGCCAAGAAGATTCTCTCTCTGTGTTGTTTATATGCTTTTCCTTTGACCTGGTCACCTCCTTCCTGCACAACTACTCCCTGTGGGAATGTATTCCCTAGTGCTCCTCTCCCACTTTCTTTATGTTTGACTCTCCTGCCTAAAAAACCCAAGACCTCTTGCTTCCCTCTGATGTTGCTCTCAATGGAAAAATGGAGAGAAGCACTCACATCTGACACTCTTATCTATTTAGTTCATAGCACAAAGATGTGCCACACAACTGTAACGTACCTCAAGTGCCCTTCAGATGCTGTATGTACCTCTGGGATGCCCTCTGAGCTGCTGTTTCTGGCTATGGCCGCCTCATAGGTGTTAGGAGCTGTACATAGGTTGGTGTTCCTGCTCTGCCTGCTCCCCTCTCCCCTCCATGTCCCATAAGACAATAACAAGGTTTTAATATAAGAACTGCAGGACAACAGTGAGGGAACAGACTGAGGCTGTGCCTCTCCCCAGTTCTGGTTTCAGCAAACCCCACCAAACTGCACACACAAGAGATGGCTGACACATTAGGTGCCAGGTACAATCAAGTGCTGGTGTTTTGGAGTGCAGGGGAAGGACAGGTTTTATTTGGCTATTTGTTCCCAGCATGGGTCTGAAGTAGGTCTGCACTGACCAGGCCCTCTGAGCCTGGTGGATGCATGCTGACACCAGCCAGATTAGGCAGGCAGTTTCATCCCAATCCATTTTGCAAGCACTCTTATGTCTTAATTCCTCATGCTCCCACCACTCCCAGCCTGGACATGGCACGGCTGCAAACAATGGGGCTGCTGGTGGCCCAAGTGCCTAATTACCTTGGTGAGACCAAAGCAGATGGACAAAGGAAAAGAAACTCCATGAAGGTAGAGATGTTGCAATGAGGAAGCATTGCTGTCCCAGCAGGAAATGCAAGGTTTGGTCTCCGATTGCCCCTGTAGAGAGGGACATTGCCCTACAGAAATGTCCCAGGGCAATGTGGGGTTAAGCCCTGGAGACAGACATAAAGTGACACTTGTTTCTGTGGTGCCAGACCAGATGAAGTATGGAGAGGGCTTGTGCTTCTCTTTCTGCTCATCCTGCTTCCGTCTTCTGGATCCTCAGTGCCATCAAAAAGAACAGGTCCCCAGAAGGGATGGCCCTTTTGCAAACACCAAGCTCTGAGAAACAGGAGACTATGCTAAGGCCACTATGTCCTCTGGTCTGCAGCCTGGGAGACCAAGTGGGTCTTTGCAGATCCCAACCCTGGGTTTCAAAACCCCTAACGGTCAGGCCAGTCTGTACCAAAGAGTCGGAAACTTCCCTCTCCAAGAGGCTGTTTGACCCCACCATTGCTGTGATGGCAGGAGAAGCGACCAATCTGCCTTTAGTCCCAGGCTGCCCTGCAAAGCATGCACAAGGACAAACCCAATGGACTATTTTGTTTCATAAGTAATTAACTGGACAGCCTCCCTCGAGCCTCTTCTATTGCTTCCTGGGCACATCCCTGAAATTAACCTCAGAACTAATGAAGCCAATTATCAACAGCAGACATGATCTCCCTCTAATTATTTTCCCTGGAAAGGTCACCCAAAGCAGCGCATTGTGAAACCCAGCTAATTGCATTGTCTGCTCACAGCGCGGAGCCGGCTCCTGCGGGACTCCACCAGGCTCAGGGGGAGGCTCGTGTGCCATCACCCAACAATTGGAGCCTCCAGCTGGGGAAAAAAGGGCTATGAGAGAGGAACCCACTGCCAGAGTCTCCTTGCCACCAACATCGCTCACAGATACAGGCTCTGACTGCTGGTTTATCCCCTTCCTTTCAGATGTGGCCAGCCAGCCCAGCAGTCAAGGCAGAAGATTAGATGAATGTGCCAAGCTATCTGGGTGTCAGAAGAAAGCGGCTGGATGCTTCCCTTTGGAAATTATTTTGTTTTCATATGGCTTTTTTTTTTTTTTTTGAGAAAAGAAAGGCAGGGAGAATTTTGGTTGGAAAAATCCAAGCTCATGACCTAGCTTTGGGACATGGAGAGGGATGTGGTTGGCAGTATCAGCTATAGAAAAGCCCAGTGAGGATGCTGCCCCATTTCTAAACTAACAATGGGGCAGCAGGGGGGCGGTGGAAATCCCAGTACTTTTGAAAATTCTCTAGAAAAAACACAGTCAGATGAAACCAAAGGAGTGGCACGGAACAGGACAAGAACAGCATATTTTGCACTGTTTCTGTTTGGACAAAACATTTCTGATAGCAACAACCAGCCATGTTCCTGAAGAATTCATGTAGGTACAGTTTCTACTCTGCCAATTTTATAACGAACCTGCCCTGTTTTATCTCCATGATTACCAAAGCACCCCTGACGAGGTATAGCATATCAAGTGCTTGCTCTCACCAGCCTCCAGAGCAGCTCAGAGAAGGGAAAAGGACATCACCTTCTCATGTTTTCATGCAACAAAAGTATAGCACACCATATCACGCCCCACCTTCACGACCTGCATCCAACAGAAAATATACTTTAGTGCAAGACTCTGATGTCTTTGATCCTATGGATCAGAGCTCACCACACCATACCTTTCTCTGTAAGGGAAGGTTTAGGAAGAAAGCAAAAATTCCTGAAGCAGCACTCCTCAAATCCTGTCTTTATCATTTGGGATTAAAGAGGAAAAAATATTTATGCCTACAAAAAAGACACCATTTGAGAATTTGAGTGGGAAATAATGCTGTGACTGCTTGTCACATAATCAACCTGCACCTCAAGGTTTGCTACCACAATTCCCAGTGGGATCTTTGGTATTTCTGACAGGCTTTCCTGAACCCACCAGACCCACCATAATCAGGTTCCTGTGATTGGTCTTTATCTGGCGAGTAAAGAAGTTGCAATGTCCACCCCTCCAGCAGGAAAATCCAGGATGGATATCCAGCTGCTACCCTGGGCACTGAAGCTTGCTCTTATCAGAGGTTGCTTTGGAAAGAGAACATGTTAAATCAAAGGTAGTTAGCAAAGAATATGTGATCCATCAAAAGCAAACTCCAGATGCTGTATTTTTTTGTATCAGCAGCAAGATGATCCAAGCAGCTTGGCGTTAGACCAGCTGTGAGGACTCAGCCCCTCTCCCCACCATGTCTCAGGGCACACTGTGCCTGTGCCCCGATGCGACACAGCCTGTAATCACATTCACATGTCGGGGCACACCAGGCGGGAGATGATGTGTGTGACCACACTAAAGGAGGGAATTTTTTCCTTTGAGATTTCTTTGTTGACTTTAATAAAGGCTCCCTCTGGGCCTTCAAGCTTCAAAGGAAAAGGGGAGAGGGACCATCTTCACACATCCTAATTAACAACGTTTAATAATTGTTCTTGCATGCTGCTTTGGTTCTGCATCTTTCACACAGCTCAAAGGAAGTAAGACATTTCTGAAAGGGCTTAGAGAATGTCAGTGTCCTCCAGCCTCAACAAACCTCAGAAAGCCATGGTGCAGAGGTGGATATACCAAGAGATTCACATGTAATCTTGTACAGATACAGCACTGACAAAGGCACACACAGGAGCGTGGGTACCCAGATACCATCTTCTACAGAGTTCTTTAAAAGCCTTTTATAAGCCGTTGGTCTTTGTTTGCTGGAGACACTACAACAAGCATTTGAGCTACAGCCAAGAACATAAGAGGTCCCAATGCCATTCACAAAACATTTAGGCAGAAAAGGATTGCAGTCCATTTAAATTTTTGAAGGCAGCTTAGGCACTACATCTACATCTACCTACAAAAAAGGTAAGTAAAAGAGTCCTCAAGATGATATCATGAGTGGAAACAAGAGGACTGGTGAAGTTTTCCAAGGGCTCCAGGCCTGAGTAGCAAAGCATGAGCATTGATGGTATGGGGAAGATATAGAGAACCTGCCATGAATACACTGGGTTTAAGCTCATGCCCGTTATGGCCTTGGGTAAACTAATGCTACATTTGTTAACCAATATGAAATGCAGGAGTCTATAGGAACCACATGTTTTCCATCCATTCCATGTGCTCCATCAGCTTGATGGAGTTAGATGATGCAGACAGACAGTCTGAGATCTGGGTTAAATAAGTTGAACTGCTTTATTTTTCTCTTGGCATTGCAGTGTGCGCAAGAAATTCTCACAGGGTGGAACATCTGGAGTGCATTATTCATTAAGAGTGAAAGACGCTGTTGTGTTTGTGGAGGAACCAAGCACGCTTCTTGCAAACATCTGACACAAACCAGAGTGACAATTAACGGCATGGCAGCTTTCTTTAAAGGATATTAGTTCTGCCTCTTGTTAAATAAAACCTTTGTCAGCTTAGCTGACAGCACAGGTTTCCGAGAAGGCATGTCTCTAGCCCAGTAAGAGACATGAAAGAGATTTTAAGTAGCACACCAGCATTTGTATGTGCAGCAATGGGAATTCCTACGTACAGTAACAAGATGTAACTCTTGTCAGATTGAGAGCACAGTAGGAATTGATGCTATGACTTCTATCTACACATAGATAATACTTTTCACCCAACAGCTTACTCATAAAACTAATGCAGAAATACAGTGTAGGTCATCCAGAAATCCATGGATTTGAGTCAAAATCTGATGAGTTGAAGCAGCAAACAAAAGAGTTTTCTATTCTTTAGTGGCCAGTGGCTCAGGCTCTTGGACAGAATGTGGGAGTCCTGGACTGGGTCCCGTCTTTCCTTGAGGGACCTTTAGCTCAGCTCTCCTGGCTCCTGTATCCTAGCCTAGTTTTTCAGATATGTTTTGCTCTAGTTAAGACATCACATCCCCCAGCAACCAACATGACACTGGTCTGTACTCTGTGTGCTTGTTGTTTCTTTCCTGTAAGAACTCACCAAGGAAAGCTAGGTGAAAAGTGGACATAGAACTGGAAAGATAACCAAAATTACTTCCCTGGAGGACAGATGGCAACAATGAGTCATGAGGGGTTTCTTGGAAAAGAGGGAACTTGAGGGATGGCACAAGGGAAGCATAAAATAGAGATGAGACCAAAAATGACAGAGACATGACAGCTCCTCCTTGTGATGATGTGATCACACAACTGATCATACCAAGTCACTTGGAAGAAGAGAAGGGAAGACAGGGCACCTGAACTGCAAGGTCAGTGGAGGAAAAGGACTTACAAACAAAAGGCAAAAAACCTTCTTGTGCTCTTGGCTGATGATACCAGTGTGTCTTGCACCTCCCAGATGGAAATCCTGGATCCTCTCCAAACTGCAGGTTTCTGTTAAAGCATATACATGCAGGTATATCTCAGTGTATTTTTGCCATGTTATAATAATATCAAAACCACCATGTCGGCAATATTTTTTAAATCTTCAGGAAACCACCTTTGTTTTTCTTTTCAGACTATGAAAAATCCAACTAATTTGATCTCACCCACTCCTCCAGAAATGAGAAAATAGCTTCTAGTAAGACACAGACCAATCCTATGTCAAAAAGCCTACTCTTTTTTCTGTGTTAACAGAGAAGTTACTTCAAGTTCAGACAAAATGAACAAATAAATATGAGGTTTTGGACCATAATAGCAGAGAAGTGCTTCCACTCTATGTGTACATCAATTATTTCCTTCTATTTAAATCCATAACCAATTACCCTTGTAAGCAAAATAGCTAACATCCAGTTGAGTACCGCCATCCCTTTTAATGTAATCAAGAACTCATCTAGCTTGAAAATCACAGCCATTATCAATGAAGTGAAGGATTGTAGGTACCTAAGTCCTGCTGCAGAAAGTACAGTCATCATGGGAGGGTGACTTCCAGAGAAGGTGAAGGGCAATATTTAGATCATGGACAAAAACACACAACTTTTGATACAACTTTAGAGAGGCACTTATGATGACTCAGGAAGATGCAGAGATTTGCATTTGCCTCGGCAGCAAAAGTCCCCTCTCCAATTTTCAGTAACAACTACATATTTGGAGTGAAAATGGGTTTTTGTGGAAAAAGAGAAGATCTTTCTTTCAGAAGAGAAACTAGCTATAAACCTACAAGCCACCATCATTAAAATTGCATTGGGATTACTTTCTCCTGCTCTGACATTTTCTGAATCAATTCTTCCTGCTTCTCAATACAATCTGGCTCATCACAAGACCTTTTAGCTGACCCCTGGAGTTCAAACTCATAAGTGGAGCTTTGTACATCTGTACACATGGAAAAAGGCACATGAAGGACACCACACACACTGTACCAACTTTCTCAAAGGTTTCCCCCCTCTACAACAACTACAGCTGTCACACAACCTCACAACATTTCTTTGTCTGCTTTTGAATCCAGCTGTCCAGCCATGTGCCAAGCAAAGGGCAGGGGAGCAGCCAAAGTATTGTTTTAGGCAATATTTCAAGATATTTAGCCATTAGTTCTAGTATGCATATGCAATTATACTTTTTGCCTTGTTACCACAGCGCAGTCTTATCCCAGTTTTGCCCTCCTTCATTTCACTAGTTCGGAACAGGTTGGCTTTCAGAGAGATGAGTCTGGATAGAAGAAGACTAGAAAGATTTTCAATGCCCAATCACACACCTTGTCCCCCTCTGGAGACCAACAGTCAAAAAGACACAAGAATCAGCATCATGTTCGTAAGGCGGCATTGGGGATAGTTTCTTCTATTTTAACACCCATATATTGGCAATAGCCCACATATATTTAATAGGAAACATACGGCTAAAACAAAGTGACATGTGGAAAAGAAGGTCCTTTACCTCATCAAGTCTCTGCAAGAGCTTGACATTTTATATTAGTCCTTTTTTAGGAGGCTCAATGTAATGGGAATTAGATATGTTGCTAAAAAAAATAAACAGAGATGTCCTTGGGTATTTTCAATGCCCGTTTTACACTGTGCATCTCAATGCAAAATGTTGGAGGCAGAGAAAAACACACAACACTAAGAAGCATATGTATTTGAGTGTGTATATATACATATAAAAATATATATTCTTATCTCCAAAGACAAGTCAGATTACCAGTGGATTCTTGTATTTAACAAGCAACTGCATGAAGCCAAAAAATAAGAGGTATTTGATTAAGACAACCAATTAGGGTTTGGCACGGGTATACTATGAAAGCCTTAGAAGATATTGGCTATCAAGACTTTTCTCCTGAAAGAGAGATCTTTGTTGCCTGCTGGAGAGAGTAGCAGCTCTGCAAGCTCACATGCTGTTCTGCAAAGATAGGAGGCAGCAGGGTAAGGAAGGCAACAGCCTTGCCTTCAGTTCTTTTCCATGCTTTCTCATCCCTGACTAGCTGTTGGCCAAAATCGATATGAAACACAGCGAGGAACAATATGTTATATACAGTATTTCGCTTTTGATAATATGGCAGATCACAAACAGAGTGCATGTTCTAAAAAATTTTCCTTCCTTAGATAAAAATTTCAGTTTAGTTTAGTAAAGTTAGGTTTCTGAGTTTGCACTCAAGCCCTTAAATAAATGAAGGATAATTCTAAGACGAAGGAAACCTTTGGCCCTCTCAGTTAGATGCAGCGTATTTTGCTTGCCAGTTTGTACATGTTTCAACAGCCTTCTGACATGGTTTTGTGCTTCTGGAACTTCAGGTTTAAACAAATTCAGGGTGCTACAGGGAAAACTAAAGCTGATGTAGAAGCAGCATAGCCTGGTTGTCTCCAAAAATCACTCCTTAGATCATTTGAGCAGATGCAAAGATATCTTTGGAAACACTAAGTAGGTAGGTGAGGATTGCAGGGAAGTGGGTGAAAAGGCGGTTTTACGTTCATTCCTTCATGCACACCACAGGATTCCTCTTGTGCAAGTCCCGGCTGGGCAGGCACAGACTTCAGGCAGAAATGGATGCTCCCAATCCCTCTTGGGTTTGTCAGGCTGTCTTTGCAGGACACTTTGTGGGTATATCATACGCTGGCAGAGTGGCTCATCTGAAATGAAGGTCAGGGAGGCAGCTCAGGAGATCATCTCCTCCAACTCTACACACCAAGAAGGCCAGACTGGATGCCAAAATTCCCCCTGAAGCTGCAAGAGCCACTGGGCTCAGTAACTTTGCTAAACCAGTGTCACTGTGCCCAGCATCCATCCATACTCCCTGGCTGGGCTGCGATGCACCAAGACTGGCTCTGTGGGGACTCCCAGGGTGTTCAGTTTTGCTGGATTATCCACCTTGGTGAATTAATACTCAAAGGAAAGATGAGTTTGGCTTTTGTTTGTTAAATAGACCTTCAAGTAATTTCACTGTGCTCTAATCACAGGAGTGAAGTTCATTTTGTCCCATGGCCATTGTTCATTTTTCTCCTCCAGATGAGAACGCCCCTGGGAGGTTTGAGGGGAATGTGCTGCTCTTGCCACAAGCCTGGTTGAATGCAGGTGGTGAACAAATGTACAGGCAAGAAAAAAGAAGTACAGGGACAAGAAGAGAGCAAGGGGGGGGGGAGGAAAAAGCTTCCAGCAGCAAGGCAGACTGGGGGTGGGGGAAGAACAGACTGAGGAAGGAAGAAAAGGAAGCAGATAAATAGTGGGTTGTGGCAGCTGCGTGATGACAGGCACTGGGATGAACGGACAGATACAAGACCCAGCAACATTTGTGAACTAAAAGTTTACAAAGGCTCACTTCTTTCCTGCACTCCCACTTTACAGGACTTGAACTCAGGAAGAGAGAAAACCACAGACTCTGTGTCTGCTCAGCCTGACCAGGACATCCTTGAAGAACCAGCCAAGAAACCAAAAGCGCCGCAATGTGTGACTGAGGGCCATGAATATTTCATGCAAGAGAGCAAATCCCAGGGGAGCCACCCATTTTCCCTGTGCTGGATGGCTCAAAGAAGCTTCCTGGCCCCTGGGGTGCTGGCCACAGGCACCAAAGAGAATTAGCCCATGAATTTGTCCATCAACTGGACAAGCTCTCTCTTGTGGCTGAAGATCCAAACAGCATTTATTTTACTTCATTTGGGTTTGTAGGAGATCCTTCCTGGAGCAAATTAACACCTTTTCTTCTACTCTACTCTTCTTTTATTTTAAGAACCAACCAACCAACCAAAACAAAACCAAACCAACCCAATGTATGCTCAGCTGTTACATACAAAAGCCAAAGCAAGGACACGGGCATTGCCTTGTGACCCAGAGGTAAATTTTGAGCCATTTCACTGAAGTAGAGAAACTGATAAGAGAGAAGTGGCTCACAGCCAGGAGGAGTTATACCTGCACAAGCAACACCCATCACCAAAACTGCTCCAAGCAGTATATGCCTATTCATAGGGAACAAGGAACATGGACCTGAAATGCTGGATTTGCTTCTTTTCTTCATTAGTGCTTATTTTGACTATCTCTCCCAAGTAAATAGGCAAGTTTCACTACTGGCAGTTTAAGAGACGATTTATTGGCAAGAAGAAAAACTAATGTTCCCTTGCCATAGGCTTTGTATTCAAAGCAGAAGGAAGAACATGGTTCAAGACTGATAATGCAGCTGGCTGCTATAAAAAACCCAAAAATTCTCCTCTAGGCTGGCTTTGATGCTAAACAAAAGAAACAGCTAAAGTTTTTTCCCCAAATAATGCATCCTTTCATGAAACAGAAATTCCCCAGTGGGAAAAGCTGTAGGTAATCCTGGCATGGGCAACTTTCTGAAAAGCTGTCTAGGTATTCCTTTTGTATAAACTGCAAATCTACTTCCATGATGTCGTCTCACGGGGGAGAGCACAGAAGCCATGAAGGTGCCCAAAGGTGACACCACCTTGCTAAGCAGTAGTTCATTGCACAGAGAGGTGAAATGCAAAGCAAGTAGATGCTTGCACCAAGCATTTCTTTCATCCAGGTTTGCCTGGATGAAAGGAGATGGTTTTCTTTCCCCTAGGAGTTCCGCTTCCCTCCCATGCTACCGTGCAGCTGCTGTGCGGGGTTCCTTTCAGCCACAGGGAATACTGCCTTCAAAATTGGTTTCCAGCTCCTAAGCCAACACACAATCTTGTTCTTTTACATTTAATGGATTTAAAACAGTCAGGTTCCCTCCTCGTCCCAAATGCATATGCATTTCTTAATGTATTCAGCCTAAACTAACCCAGCTCTGATTCCGGAAAATATTTAAGAACGTACTTAATTTAAAACAGATGAGCAGTCTCAGTGAGGTCAATGGTATTATGCTTGAATATAGCTGCTTTCTAATAGCTCCCAGCCATGCCCATCCTCCCCTACACCCCAACATGAGAGCCAGGAAAGCTGAGCAACAGTCAATTCTGCCCCAGAAGAGCTTTGTCCATGAAGACAAAAGGTAAATGGGAAACAGAGCAGTGAAACAATTTGCCAACATCAGAACACCAGTCACTAATGCAGCTGAGTACCAACAATCCAGGGTCCAACGGCTCCAGTGTTGAAAGGGAACCATTCAGGGGGCTTTCGCATCATAGCATGCTGCAAGAGGTTTAGCCACAGCAACACTTTAACCACCCCCCTCCCCAAAACAGTCATTAGAGGAATTAAAGGCAAGCGAGGCTACATTAGAGACCTGAGATATGCTAGTTACACTACAGCACACTTGAATTCCTACAGAGATGAGCCAAGGGCTTCTGAGGTAAGAGGAGCCAAGAGGCAAACACCAATGAAATACCTCAAAGGAATTAAGGGGTGTTCCTCTAGGAAGGTGACGTGGCTGACAGCCTAACTGAAGTGCTTCTGCACCAATGGAGACAGCATGGGCAACAAACAGGAGGCTCTCGAAGCCACCATGCTCCTAGAAAGCTATGACCTAGTTGCCAGTGCGCCTATCAATGGCTTCAGGCCATTCAGAAGGGCCAGGGGAGGAAGGAGAGGTGAAGGTATTGCCCTCTACATCAAGAAATGGCTAGTGAAAATCAAATTTGTGACCACCCGAGAAACCTGAACATACAGAAATTGATGGGACCTGGCAAGATGCATCCCCAAGTCCTGAGGGAATTGGGTGGTGTAGTTGCAAAGCCACTCCTCATGATATTTGAAAAGTCATGGCAGCCAGGCAAAGTCCCCAGCGACTGGGAAAAAAGGAAACATCACACCCATTTTTAAAAAGTGTAGAAAGGAGGACCCTGGGAACTACTGACCTGTTGGCCTCACCTCTGTGCCTGGGAGTTCATGGGAGAGATCCTCCTAGAAGCTATGCTAAACACATGGAAGACAGGGAGGTGATTTGAGACAGCCAGCATGGCTGGGGCATGTCCTGCCTGATCAACGTAGTGCCCTTCTGTGATAGGGTGACTACATCAGCGGACAAGGAAAGAGCTCTGGATGTCACCTATCTGGATTTCTCTAAGGCCTTTGACACGGTCCCACACAACATCCTTCTTTCTAATTTGGAGAGATATGTATTTGATGGGTATACTCTTTGGTGGATGAGGAACTGGTGGGATGGTCACATCCAGAGGGCAGTGGGTCAATGGCTCTACATCCAGATGGAGAACAATGACAAATGGTGTCCCTCAGGGGTCTGCATTAGGACTCAAATTGTTCAGTATCTTCATCAATGACATAGTGGGATTGAGTGCACCCTCAGCAAGTTTTCAGATCATACAAAACCGTGCGGTGAGGTTGATATGCCTGAGGGATGGGATGCCATCCAGAGGGACCTGGACAGACTTGAGACTGAGACTAGACTCATGTGAATCTAATGAGGTTCAACAAGGTCAAATGCAGGGTCTTCCACCTGGGTACCAATACAGGCTGGGGAATGAAGATTTAGAGAAGGCCTCATGATACGGACTTGGACGTACTGGCGGATGAAAAGCTGGACAGTCAGCAATGTGTGCTCAGAGTCCAGAAAGCCAACCATATCCTGGGCTGCATCAAAAGAAGCATGGCCAGCAGGGTGAGGGAGGTGATTCTGCTCCTCTACTCCACTCTGGGGAGACCCCCACCAGGAGTACTGCATCCAGCTTTCGAGTCCTCCTCATAGAAAAGATGTGGACCTGTTGGAGTGGGTCCAAAAGAGGGCCACAAAATTAAGCAGAGGGCTGGAGCACCTCTCCTGTGACAGCAGGCTGAGAGAGCTGGGGTTGTTCAGCCTGGAGAAGAGAAGGCTCCAGGGAGACCTCATTGTGGCCTTTCAGTAATTAAAAGGAACTTAGAAAGACCGGGTCAAACTTTTTAAGAGAGTGTGTTGTGATAGGACAAAGGGTAAAGGTTCTGAAGTGAAAGAGAGTAAATTTAGGCTAGATATCAGGAAGAAATTTTTTACAATGAGGGTGGTGAAAAACTGGAACAGGTTGCCCAGAGAAGTAGTAGACACCCCAGCCCTGGAAACATTCAAGGTCAGGTTGGATGGGGTTGTGAGCAACCTGATCTAGTTGAAGATGTCCCTGCTCATTACAGGGGGGTTGGACTAGATGACCTTTAAAGGTCCCTTCCAACCCAAACTATTCTATGATTCTATTCTATGAGATTATTGTAACAGCCTCCTCCAAATAAATACAAGCTAAAAATAGCACCAGAGGACAGAGATCACGTCTTGCCAAGAAGTGGATAAGCCACCCTCGCTGTAGGCACATAAAAGCAGGCCAGACAGATGTTTATGCCGGGTGATTTACCGCATCTGAATTTGTCAAGTTGTTTGATAACTTCATACTCAACAATGTTTCTTTCCTCATTACAGAAACATCCTGATTTCCAGTAAAAAGTGTTGTTGGCACCAGAATTCCCCACATGCTGTTTTCTGCACAGCGGAAAGCAGAGGAGTTTATCGCACAGAAAGAAAAGCCGTAGATGGATGGCAGTTTTCAATGAGTTTCTGGTGGGTCTCCCCTTCCTTTCTTCCACCCCTTAAAATGTGGTGGCTGCGTCCATGCAATATGGACAAGCTGGATCCTTTCTTTCCCCAGACTCCTGGCTGCAAAGCAAATATGGGATGCCAGCGCAGGGCTATTCTTCCGCTGCTGGGGCTCTGCAGGGAGACGGGATCAGATTTACCCCAGAAGCTCTGCCGCTGCGTTTCAGCTCTACAGGGACACTCCTTAATCTGCACGAGGAATCCAAAGGACTTGAAACAATAAGAGAAAAGGAAATCATTGTTTTAAGACACGTACTGAAATATCACTGTGTGGATGTACTTAACAGATGGGGAATGCGATGGCCAAATTCAGGCTCCCCTGGGTTAGTTTCTCAGAACTGGGCTGCCTGGTCTTTTCTGTGGATAAAAAAAAATAGGAGGGGGATGATGTGCAAAAGATTCCTCACCCTCATGGAGAAATGATGGTAGCAGTTATCCAGGGTCATTGAAGACCCCCACCTGAGCAAGGGTGACACAGCCAAGGATTTCACAGGGCTTGGGCAGGAAGGGCACTATGTGCATGGCCATGTTTCTATAGTATTGAAAGAATTCAGAAACCTCTGGGGAAAACATTTGCCTTAGAAAAGGTAGTAAGAGACTCAAAATGCAGATGCTATATCCATTTGTACATTGGCCAACAATGGCTCTAGGCTTGCCAGGCCTTGAAGACCCAGGGCTGGGATGTTCATAGCATACAGGAGAACAAAGCACCCACAGGACATTTAAATTCAGCGACGGCTGGATGCCTGGGCCCCTCCACCTGCTGCTGGTAGACCTAACCTAGGTGCCTGTCCTTTTGTACAGCAGAGAAGGAGGTCTGCACATCCTTCTCTGTTAGTTCTTCTAGACCTTGCCACCCAGCACACAATGACGGGAACAAGGAGCCAGAGCCTCACTTGCCCTTAGGAATGCTGCTGGTGGAGAGACCAAGAAAATGTCCTTCAGAGGATCTGATTTGGATCAGAAGTGTGGTTTGGAAGGAGAAGTTCTGTTCTTCTCCACTTTCTGCACTTTGGCTTCCACGACACAGAGGGCTCAGGCTGTGAGAAAAGGATTCCTTACAGGTACAAATAAAAAGTATGCCCCATCAGCTAATGGGGCAATGGGTCCAAGGTCTGACCAGAACTTGTCAAAGCAAATCTCAAAACATGTACAGAATGGACATCAAGTCCTTAGCATTAATTCTTCACTTTCTACATCTATTTCTATGGCACCATTGTATCTGGTCATGCAGATACCACTTACACTGCAATGAGGTTGCTCCACACACCTTCCATTAGCCATCCTGAGCTGCGATGTCCAGCTGATCCCATTGTGCAAAACAACTCTGCCATCAATAATTGCCACAGGACAGGATTGTGAGTGAGGACAACTGTAAGACTATAGGCCTATTTATAAGGGCACTGTATTTCATACTTCAAAGGCAGACATCAGTTCTATATGTATGGAGCCCAGCAACTTTGAGACTAGATGGTGCAATCTCCATCTGTTTTGCTGAAGCAAATCAACACGCAGCTCATCACCACTGGAGAAAAGAGTATGCACCTGACACCAGAGTGTATCTCATCCCCAAGACCTCTGCTGGTCCTCACCAGCCTCCTGGGAAAGGCTGTGGACACTGGAGCCCACAGCTCTGCAAAGAACACACGTGTACCTGCAGACAACCCCTTTGTGCTGACACACACATCACCAATTCACCTGAATTACTGCAATTGTAGGTGTCTGTTAGTACCGGAGCCCATCTCACTGCCTCCCTACAGCTCCAGGGCCAGCAAACCCCTCTGACACATATCAGGGACCGAATGGGGTGGATGGCTAGCAGGACCCACCACCACTACAGATATTTGGACCTCCCTCCAAGAGAGATACTGCACAGCCAGGACCGGCAAAAAAATTTAGAGGAAGAGCTCACATGATTCCCGCCGGGAGCTAAAACTCTGCCATGGGGAGCTTTGAAAACGTCAGCCCAGCTTCATTTCAGGAGCAGAGCTTGGGATTCCCTCCTCCTCCCTCTTTCCTCTGCTTCAGCAACACAATGTCACCCTTTCTCCATTTCCGAAAGGGGGTCTCGCAGGGCTCTCTGCATCAGAGATCAGGAGCTGTTTTGAAAGGAGGAACCCGCAGTTTGACCCCCGCTCTATTGAGAGACCTTTTGTGCCTCTGCAAAGCTCCCCACTCTGTGCTGGCCCCGCGGCCGGCGGAGGGAAACGCTGCAGGAAGCAGGGATCTATTCTGCTGCTGACAATCGGGAGCAGCAGTGTCCTCTGGTGCCTTCATTGTCCAAAGGTGTTTGAGTGTAAAGCTCACACATAATAACAACTTTCCAGCGAGGCCGGTTTCAAAAGCCCTTTTGGTGCTCGCCAGCCCTGCCGGGAATGCAAGACCTCAGGTGTCCGGGCTTATCTTCCAACCAAACTCATTCATTTAACAGCCAACTCTGATTACTCCTTGTAGTTAAAAGCAAGCCCCAAAACAAAGGCTCAGCGTCCGCTTGCTCCTGGGCCATTCAGCGCTGCCGGTGCGGGAAGCAGGTGTTTGGAGGTCTGCATTCCCACTCCACTCTGAAGAGTGGGAATAAGATACCGCCTTTAGAAACGTCCACTAAAAAACAAAGAAAGAGGCAACACACCATCGCTTTGCAGGCTGGGGGCAGGCGAAGGTCTCAGCTAGTTCATAGCACGAGCTGGCTTGAGTGCTGCGAAAGGCATTCCCACGGAAATTTCTGCAAATATGGAAATGAATCTAGCTGAATGTTTTACACCCTTTTTTTTTATTTTAATGGTCTTTTTGGAAGTGCTTGGGGAGTGCCCACTTTTCACTGCAAATATCTATGTACTTGGTTTGCTGGTAAACATGGGTTTGCAATGGAAACAGCTAACGCTATTACCCTGCAATAACAATGGGAAGCACCCAAGCACCTGTCCCATCTGCATCCCACTCTGTCACCAAAGCTCTGATAAGACTGGATGTGCTTGGCTGGCTCAGGTGAACTATGGCCACTTGGCTTTGAAAATCATCACCTGAATTTAGAAAAATGTTCTCTGAAGCGCAAATTCTTGTCTGGGAGGAAAAAACTAAACTTGCAAAGGAAAGTTTTTAGTAGGAGCAAAAGTTGAAGTTTATCAAGAAGTAGTGATATCAAGAAGTAGTAACAAATTGCAGCTTGAAATCAAGTAAGCGCAGGTCAGGGTGCCAGTGTGATCTCCATTTTGCCCTCACAAATGCTATTAATTGGTATTTGTTATGCAGAGGTATTAAATAAAAGGCTGATAAGGGCCCAAAGGCTTTGCTCTCCCAGGGCTCAGTCTGCTCTTGGGTTCTGCGCCAAACGCTTGGCAATGGGAGCAGCTGGAGCAAATGCTCTGAAATCGCACTTGAACATGATGCTGAGCTGCTTGCTCTGTGACAGCTCTTTGAAAACGTATCCTGGACACATAGCAAACATGAATGGGTTTTCCTGGACCTTTGTTTTAAAAAAAATAATAAAAAGAAACCTATTCTACCAGAAAAGTTCAATTTCATCTCCCTTTTCTCACTCATCAGCCAAGCAGCAGACATGGAGCTAAAGCATCGGTCCTACTGAATCAGTTTCTGTGCTGTAGCATCCTCTAGGCATTTCACAAAGGCTCCTTGTCCTGCTCTTACTACACATGGGATAGCTGGGCAGCACCAGCCCAGCCCCACCGCCCAGACCAGAGACCAGCAGGCCAGAGACCAGAGAACCAGCGTTCAACTCAAAATGGCCCAGAGAAATTTCTGCCTGTTAGCTGTACCTCAGGCTACCAAGCCTGCAAGCCCTGCAGCGCAATGGGGCCCTTCTGAAATGTGTGTTCTCTCTTAACCCAGCTATGTTAAGATAATAGCATCCCCCCACCTCCCTTTTTAATAAAGCTGCCAGTTTTAAAGATGCATCACAGTAATTTCTTAAAAGCTACAGGCCATCAGTGCTGCCTAAGTGCTCTTTACTGGGAGTACAGCACCAGGGGACTGCAAAGAACTCACTCGGCAGGCTAAAAATATTCCCACCTCATTATATACTCTGGCGGATTACTCAATAATTACACTTATTAGATCCAAAGGTAATTACTGTTTTACTAGTCAGGTGTCCCTTTTGTTAATACACTAAGTGAGCCACCCCACCATTACCTGTCGGTAATGCCCCCAATGCCAGCAAGTCCTCTGCACTCACACCACCACGCAAGGAGGGTGCTTGTGTCCCCAGTAGTTGCTTTTAAACACCTCCTCCTACAGGGTATCCAAGCCACAGCCAGGCTCATAGGAAACCAGTGTGACTGTCAGGAGATGGAGGCTTTTCTCCTCTGCCCAAACCTTCTGACCCTCCAGAGCAGGGTCATTTGCCAGGGATCCATGCTGCCTGCAGTGAGCACTTCATACCTTGGGTGATGCCTTCAACGTGACACAGATACAGCTCTGTGTGTGGGTGTGACAACCACTGTCCGCACTGCAGTGAAAAGGAGCCACCATGTACCCATCCTCATCATGAGGTCCCATCAGGACTTGGGAACCACATCACCAAAAGTTCCCCACAAGCCTAAACTCCTCCAGGAGCCACCTGCAGCAGCAAGCTGATAGCTTGCAGTTGGGTTTAGGCTGTGAATAAGCATTTCTTTGACAAAGCCAGATAAAGCCATTCCCAACTCCTACGTGTTTACTACCATGGCTGTGCTGGAGCTGCCTCACAGGCTACCAGCCAAAGCAGCCTATGGGGAAGGAACTGGCCACATCAGTGGCTTGACGACCCCTCTGCCAGGAGAGCTGGAGAAATCACTCCTGGTGAGTGGTAGCAATGTTTCTAGTCGGCCCAGCCAGATCAGAAGCAGGTATCTGTCCACAGCCTTAAGTGCCTTGGACCCTTTTTATGCCAGAGGACACCAGCTCAGAGCTTCTTCCACCCTCCCACATAGGCAGCCATCAGTTCTGTGCCTGCTTTGACTTTGGTCTCGTGTTTGAATGGGTTTGTAAGAGCAGAGAGAGGGAAAAGGCTGCCACGCTGCTGGCGGAAAATATGCAGGAATGAGAGGTCAACAGTACAGTCCCCTCGAAATCCTGAAGACATGTTAAAGGCTTTATTGTTTGGCATCTAATACTGGGGGCTGCTTTGTCTCTTCTCTCTGCATTTAAAGCTAAACTCACTTTGGGGTTTTTGTCCAAGTCTGATCAGTTACCAAAAGGCATTTTTATTCTCTCCACAGTAATTTCCGGGAAGAGTAATTAATTTATGTTAATTTGGAGAGAAAAGGCATAGCGATGAACTTTTCAACTAATCCAGAGATAAATGGTAACACATTAAAAACTTACTGGTGATAAAAAGATAAGACACAATAAGATAAGTTATGATCTTTCCACCATAAAGTATCGCTTATTGAAAGAAGCATATTATTTTTAGTATCTTCAACCTTTTTCAAATAATCCAACTTAAAACAATCACCCATTTTTTAAGATGAGCTAAAATGTGTCAGGCTTGGAGCCAGACCCCCTTCAGTTCAGTGTTACTGGCAAACCAGAAGCAAGAATTTCCCTTGAACAACTCCAGACTGGCTTTGCCATGGCTAAGCATGGGAGATACTGAGAGGCTGTGCTGGAAACAGGCAAGAAGGAAGGAGACAAAAATCAAAAGGATTTTACCTTGCACTGAGTATTTTGCATTCCTCAAACATGTTTGAGATACTTTTTGCCTTCTTTTTTTTAAAACAAAAATCAGTTTTCAGCAAATATTATCTTTTAATTTTTTTTTTTTCCTTGCAAAAGTGATTTCTTGTGCCAAAAATGTTTGGAGTGAACATTTTGATGTTCTGTACACCTACATAGGAATATTCAGAGAGCTAAGTGGTAATCATCAGCTTTTCCTCCTTGGTGAGAGGTTATCCAGCACTGAGAGGACATCTTTCATTGTGTTTCATTCTCAGTAGAACAATAAATGAAACATGGAAATTATTTCTTTAATGGCTTCCTCTAAAAATCAATGGCATTCAATCCAGTTCCAGCTGGACATCCCTTTCTGTTTTCTCCAAGCACCACATGTCCATTTTAAGTTGATGTAGATGTAAAAGAAGAGCCAGGAGAACTCTTACTTTCATTTTTAATAAGCTCTTTTCCTGATTTGGATGGGCAAGAGGGTTAGGAGGTTATAAGGGTTCAGACACGTGAATCAGATTTTAAAGCTGATAAAACACAGTTAAAAATAAAATAATCCCAGGGAGTTGCAACTCTGCCACTCTGAGCCTGTCTGCTGGTTCAAGAGCTGGCTACAGTCTGGCCCGTAGTCCAAAGTCACCCTAGGAGATGCCGACACTTCAGATGGTGGTATGGCTGCACCCCAAATTTGAAAAATGCACAAATGAGGAACAAAGTGCAAAGCACTTTGCACCAAAGCAAAATTACTTTGTGAAATAACTGGATGTATATCAAGAACGATGGAGAGCACGGACAAAGCTACAGGTAGTTTACTGCAGGGAGAGAAAGAGAAGAAAACTGTGTAGAAAAGTGTTGCGCAGCAGGAAAAAATCAGTTTTACAACTTCCGTATCCCTCCTTCCCTGGTAGCACCAAGGTATCTGACAGCTACTTCAAACCTCACTTTCTGGGGTAAAAGTTAAATTACGGATGGCGCACTTGGGAAAGGGAGACAGAACGAACGGAAGAGAGAAGGAACAACATTGGAAAGGAATGGCACCACCCAAAACCATCTCAAGTCAAGGACAGAGCATAGTCCTCGTTAATCACCAGACACCAGTGCCATTCCTGCAGCGATTAGCATTCATCTGCAGCATTTATGGATGCTCACAGGTTTGAGCTGCACAGCTGAATCGATCCAGCAGGAAACACACCCCAGACATGGCTTTATTCTGCCTAAACCAGGGATCACACAGACACACGTGCGCTACTTCAGCACAGACACTGAATGATAGTCTGAAGTCGATAGACTGTTTACAAGAGGAGACCAATCTCTGGAGTAATTGCTGGGAAATTATCATGAGGAACATTACCAGGCAACAAGGCAAAACCTCGTCTGGAGAGGAAGATGTGATACTTGTGCTGGTGTCTCCTCGGGGACACAGCTTGAACCCCACTGCTGGCTGCATTTAGAGCAAG
>BJBW01001164.1:0-128836 GCA_004320125.1 Scolopax mira
CTCTCCAGTGCAAGAGGGACAAGGAGCTGCTGGAGAGAGTCCAGTGAAGGGCAACAAAGATGATTCAAGGATTGGAGCATCTCCCTTATGAGGAAAGGCTGAGAGAGCTGGGACTCTTTAGTGTGGAGAAGAGAAGGCTGAGGGGAGACCTTCTTAATGCCTATAAGTATCTAATGGGTGGGTTGAAGGAGGAGGGAGCCAGACGTCCCAGGAGAGGACGAGGGGTAATGGGCATAAGTTGGAACATGGGAGGTTACACTCAAATATGAGAAAGAAACTGCTTCCCAGTGAGGGTGACGGAGCCCTGGAACAGGCTGCCCGGGGAGGTCGTGGAGTCCCCTTCTCTGGAGATTTTCCAGACCCACCTGGATGCCGTCCTGAGTGACATGCTCTGGCTCTGGGCAATCCTGCTTCAGTGGGGGAGTTGGACTAGATGATCTCTACGGTCCCTTCCAACTCTAAAAAATTCAGTGAAATTCAGTGATTAGAATAAGCTTGTCCTGCAAGCTAGTGATAGAGTTTACCAGAGTTAGGAATGTAACCAAACTTGATGCTATTGACCCTGGGTGATGTTGATTCCACTTAGGCAAGGACTATATATGAGAGATAAGTCAAATAATGCCACATTTTTTTAAAATATGTAGGATTAGCTGCTTAACAGAAATACTGGTTTGTGTTTTGAATGTATAGAACAAATGTGAGCAGAAGCGCTCACTGACTCAAGTGGGTTAAGCTCAAGCCACATAATAATAACTAACAGATGTATTGTATATCAACCCAAACTGTCCGGAACATCGTATCACAGAAATATGCTATGGGGAAAGTTAGCCATTACCTCCTGCCTGGTTATGACTCTACCAAAAAAGAGGTTTGTGGCTTTTTTGTTTGGTTTTTTTTTGTTAGCAGGTCTGAAGACTTTGTCTTTTCCTCAAACTTCTCACCCTCCATCTCAGCTCTGGTTCCATCTTGAACCTCCCATGTGCCTTCATGCACAACAGATTCATAGTTCGGAAGCTCCACAGGACTCTCCCGCTTTCCCTACCCAAAATTCTAAAAGACAGAGCCCAGTGGTACAAAAGAGGCATTTGGGAAATGCCTACAAAAGAGGCTGGGAAAGGGGGTGGGAGGCACAGAGCTTAATCCAGCTTCCAGCACTGTCTCTCCAGTCTCCCATGCCACACCATCAACCTATAGCTCTACCCACGCACGGAGGTCCAAGAGGCAGTCGCCTTGGACCTTGTGGCCACAAGGGGTGCCACAGCTGCTGATTTTCCATTCCTCTTAAATGTTCACATATGACAGAATTAAGGAAGACTTTTACAGAACAGGTTACACTCTGTTGTTCTCTTCTCATACACCCTGGTAAGACAAGAAAATGTAAGTACTAGTTGTCAAGTGTATCTGCAAGTGTTGTTTTGCTAAAAATATGAATGTTCCATGTACTTTTCCAGTCCCTTCTCTATAATTATTCCTTTCATGCCCAGAGATGCACATGTCTCAGATCTGATTAAATAAATTTTGGAATTGTAAAGCAGAAAGAGATATACTCATGTGTAGGATTAAAGGCCCTGTTGCAGGCACAGGGCTAAGCCTGCATGCTGAACAGAACAGCCAATCTGAAAACAACGTGGGCAGCCAAATGCATTTAGAGTACTTAGACATTCGTAGGGTTTGAACGTACTGAGCTGCTGTTTTATTAACAATACTTTCCACTGGAAGACTTGTACATACACCTTTCCAATAATGCTCTTACAAATTTAGCTAACATACTGTATGCATCTTGTATTAACTGTCTTTGCTAATTTCACTAACCTTCACAATAACAGATAATACGTATGCTGAAGCAAAAACATTTTATATCTCTGTTTTAGTTTACTGCGGCTATTACCCCAAATAATTAACTTCTACTCACTTATTCCTATCAATTAACCAACAGAAAGGAGGATGTAGGAGCTGTAAAATAATACTGAAACAAGAGATGTTATTTAAGCAATGAAGCTCTAGGTTGGAGCTAGAGCAATATGGAAAAGCTAACTGTAAGTTTAGACCCAGCATAAAACCTTGGCGTAGTGTGGTTCACATTACTTCCAGGGAGAGGTGTATCAATCCATTCTCCTTTATGGAGATGTATTTTACATCCATTTTACATGGAATTAATCCAAATATAAAGAATTGGCAGGAACTGGAATATTGTTTTTCCACTTTTCCACTTATACATTTGCTTTGTAAATGCAGAAAGGGAGATTACATTCAGAATCTTGAAAGAAACCGTTTTCTCAATCTCTTGTCCCAAAATTATCAATTAAGCGTCATCTGTTAAGATGCTTAATTCTGATAAGAAGGAAAGAAAACAACTCAGCCTGTTTTTCATTCTGGAGGGAAGATGTCCTCCCGTCCAGGTTGTCTTTTCAGAAGAGTTTATTTCTAGTGACTGTAGTGAATATTTCCCTTATGTGCCTTTATTGAGTCATTTTATTTAAATTAATGACCCTACCTCCAGTACTGAATATCACAGAAGTGTCATTAAGTTTGTAGGATAAAGCAGCCTTGCTGCACTTGGAACCAAGAAAACCAAAGCATATCTGACTTGTCCTACAATCTCTGGTGCCATTGTCAGTATTTCATCCCTCTGTTCCACTGTGTGCTCAGCTGGGGCACCAGACCAGGTGCTGTGACTGTTTCTCAGTTGTTTCCCAGACAAGCATATTATCTTAAAAGGCCAATGTGAAAAAGGTTACACTAAGATATTGACCGGTGAAAATTCCTCTAAGATTTTCCTTGTTTTCAAAACTAACCAGGATACTCAAATGTAGACGTGCAATTATTCATTTGCAGTCCACAAATTCCCATATAATGATCCCCTTTTCATTCTCCATTTGGACAACAGGATAGTGCAGAAGAAAGAAGAATGTTTGCCTGGTAGGCTATGTGTTTTTATTCACACATAGCCAGAAATAATGAAACAGGCCCTGAAACTTTCAAAAAAATTTTTTTTCATCTAACAGAGACCTAAACTATGAAAATTTCACCCAGCAGCCAGAAGTTTTCAGGAAGTTATGAGCTGCTGAAAGTGGGGTTAGCATGGAAAACGTCACACAACCTGAACAGTAGTAGTCATTTTCTCTCCTACTGTCATATGTTACAGTATAATTTATTCATGTTCCAAAGTACATTTGGTAAAAGTAATAAATTCTTAGTGCTGAAAGAGTTAACTTAAATCCTATAAAAGTCAATACAGTTTCTCCCATGTAAGATTAAGGTGGGAGGTTTTGCCTCAATTAACTGTTTTCCAGTTGCACTAAATGAGCAAGATTCCATTTTAGTTGGAAATACAAAGAGCTTGTCAAAATGCCATTTCCGACTGAATTTCAGTTTCCTGCCCTGAGAAAACAATTGTTAATAGCTTCCACCTGCCCCATTGACTAGCTCCCTTCACATTTTCCCTGCTTTTTGGAATAATTATGGCAATTGATAAGCATAAAAACGATTGCTTACAAAGTTTATTATTTTAAATTAATTCTTCAGACAGGAAGGCTATTCAGAAATTAAAAGGTACTGTTTTCTAGCTATTGTGCTATAGTGTCACCTCCTGCTTTTTTTTGTGTGTGTGTGTGATCATCTCCACGTTTCACATTGCAATGAGTTTGTTGTTCATTACACAGAATTCTACATCTTTTTTTCACCCATATACAAATCTGTATACACAGGACCAGAATCAGGGCAGGGTATATATTTAATGTATCCTTGCAACATTAACAGGTAAAGGCAAAGTTTATTTTCACCTAAAAAAAAGTTTAAGTCCCTGATGTATTTAAATCATTTTGAGTTAATTGGCATCATTTAGTGCAAAGTTTGTTTTTATACTACCTTTTTTTATTTTCTTGAAACCATCAGAAATTTTCATTTTACAGTAAAGATTGCAGTCTGTTCTAAGCAGGCCAGGAGTTCCAAAGCATTATTTAAATGCCTCAGCTGAATACCAGCATTCTTTCATCCTATTTCACACACTGAAGTACCAAAAGGGTAAATAACTCGCAATATCATTTTTGACTGACTTGACTTTGAAAAAGGCACAACCTACGTAAACAACTGAGCAGGTTTTAGGTGCTTAACTGGATCTCTAAATGATCCCATATGGTTTTCTGCTAATGCTGGTAATGATTATAAACACCTCAGTTCATCGTATTAATGAGTTATAGCCAATAGAAAAGGACAAAATCTATAACTTTTCCACAAACTTAGTTAAATGTCAAGGTTTTTAAAGGCCTAGTTAGCAAGTATATTAGATGAGATATGTCAGTTTCCCAATTTACGACTCTGACTTGTCTCTTGTGATTCCTTATAGCCTCTAGCCATTCTCCTCTTACCTGAGGCATTCTCTGGCAAAAACCTGATGCTTCCAGTCATTCTGCATTCTTGTGTTCCTTCAAAAATAATTGGACAGGCACCTCTCCATAAACAATCATCATTAGTCACAGAAGGTACACAGATAAGAATACCATACAAATAAGTTTCAATAGAATGTCTCGAGCCAAATAATAATTATTTGGCCAGCATGCTAAAAATGTGATTGACAGGGAGTTAATGCACTTAACACTTTTCCAGCAGGCTGTTAAAATTAGTTCCTTGATGCTCAAAAAGTCCTGCTCCCAGAAAAGTGACACCGACATTGGCCAGTGAGTTTGTTGCTGTTCAGTAACCTGCTCCATTTCCAGACTGTATGATTAAAGTCATTATGGGAACTGTCAGTAGAAGGGAAAAAAATGAAAACTGTCATAAGAAGCAACTGTTGGAAATCTTAGGATTTTTTTTATAATGCTAAACTATTTTAAAATATTGGCTGTAATTTTAATATCACGATATCCAGCCATATAATAAGGACCGTGTAATAAAAGAAATCCTTTGAGGTTATATTGTAAATGGTATACATGTCCTTCTTTATTACATATACAGCAGAAAGGAAATTAATCATAAATTTCCTGTTATGTGAAAGAAGAGTGAAATAGCTTGCAAAAAATGAGACCCTATTTTAAAATGTTGCCATCATATTTAAATCCTCTAAATTAAATAAAAACTAGAAAGAGGGGGGAGAAAAAAACAATAATTCACAATTGCAAGATTTTTGTTAAAAGAAAAAGCCTATCGACAGAGTAATAATTTCTAACAATCCAACAGAGCCAATTAGTTCCTTCATGTGAATGCACTAAATTAGAAAGATAAAATTGTCCAAATTTCATCAGAAAACTTTCCTATATATATTTAAATATTTGATGCAATTTTATGGGAATAATTTCACAGAATAATTTGCAATCTTAAATACCCACTATGCTCTATTTTAATTGACCCACTGAATCCACTGTGAATTGTTAGTTGTATAGAGATCACAAGACTTACATCATGCGTTGCTCAAATAGACATCAATTATAGTATTTGTCTGATATTTGAATATTTTTGTAGGTTTCACTAATTTTATTTTTTTTTTAACAAATTCACAAATACTTAAGCTGTTTAAAGATTCGGGGGGTTTTCGTATCACATAGAGATCTGACCCTTCCCTTACTATGTTTAAAATATTTTTATAGATCAAGAGGTTGCTTAAGACGATAGTGTCTTTATCTAACACAATAATACCAACACTATAATTTTCTTATATTTATTTTTCTTTTCTCACCTGCTACGTCTAGGTTTTGACATTAAGAATATTGTGTTTGATATTTTCAGCATTAAAAACCACTTTATGCTTTGGTTCCATTTTACTCCCAGTCAGAAAGATCAGAAAAAGCTCAAGTCACACAGTGAGAAACTTTATCCACTGAATGAGACATTATCCATTCCACCAGACTACAAATCAAAGAGTATCTCTTAGGCTGCTTAAAAATTCATTTTAAAATCTGATCCTGATTGTACTTTTATGGTAATTTCATACCATCAATCATCCTTTTACCTTTAGTCTCTAGGTCCACTGCTTTCCCCATAGATCTCATTCACTCTACCTCATTATAATTCTTTAGGTGAGAAAACAGGGTAAGAAACCTTAACAGAAAATGAGAGAAAGATGTAAATTTCTCGAGAAAAGTCAGGTTCACTAAGAAGCATAGCTAATGATATGTTCTGATCTATGTTTTTTAAAAAAAATTAAAAGACGGAAGGGGATAGAATACAGTGAAAAACACATTTCCCATGCAAATAATGTGTTTGTAATCTGTATTCTAACTCAACAATATCATTTATACAACTAAGCTGTCAAAATATCTTCTTAGATGGAGTTTCTTAACAAAAAGAATAAAAAAATATTTTTGGAGCTGCACAGAACTTTTCCTAATTAAGCGCTGAACTTCCTATGATTCTGCACTTCCATTACAACTAAGGCTGACTCATCTTTGCTAATGTAAATTGCAATAATTAGGAAATAGAATTAACTGTAGACTGATAGAAACATACTGATCAAAACCCCTTTCTTACACATAAACTGCACTACATCATTATATAACATTAATATATAATCTTGTTTATTTCTTCAGCAGTTGCTGATGCCTTCACCAAGAAACAGCTGATCACAGGGAAGGGAAAGCTACTGTATATTGTTCTGTCAAGCAGTTCTCAGTGGCAGCTAAAATTCTTGGAAATAGTTGAAATCTAGTGTGTGTGCAATGGTTTCTACATGAGTCATACTTCTCCAGAAGGCAGTAATGTAGTTTCACTCTTTTTATTTGAATCCTGGCCATAATGAAATGCCTTTTTTACAGCATTGAGACATATGACAAATAATGAACCCACTATTTGAGACATCTAGAATGGAAGAAAAACTGTTGTTAATCACAGGGGAAAAGAATGATTCTTCCAATACTGTGAGCCCATCCATGTTACAGTTCCTAATGTCTTTAACAAAATGTAGCCATAAACCACTGAATACTGGTAATAGCAATAATCCCTCCAAAATGGTTTGTTACCAGCAGTTAGTGACCAGTTCCTTAGTTAATGGCCTGAGGGAAAAGGCTTTAAAAACCCTGTATTCACTGTTTCCTCTCAGGCAATTTAACCGGCTGCATTAAACTGTATTTTTATTGAGCTTCTTAACATTTTTACTCTGATAAAATTCTAGTCAGGGAAGGGAATGAGGCGGCAGCAGTGTGTGTCATCACTGTACTTTGTAGCAGAAACATTAAGAAAAAGTTATTGAGTGTCTGAATGATGTTAGGATTTGGCACTGATAGTAATAATAAATTTTGAAGTCTTTAAATATCATGTACAATTAAAAGTAATTTTCAAATTTATCTGAAGAAGGATGAAAGAGACTTCAGCTTTATGATATGATATAATGCCCTTGAAACAATCAGGGAATACAAGAAAAAACACTACATGCTTTCATGCAAAATCAAAATGCTAATCTGAAATGCTCATTTATTTTTATAAACCAAGTAAAAATAGTACCTTATTTGGAAGAGTATCACATGCTAGCCTGATGCATGGTAATATTAAAAAGTTAATAAAACATGAGCACAGGAGGGCATATAAAACAATTAATATACAGTTTTAATTTGTATTTTACTGAGTTAATGCATTGTTTTATAAAGTGCTTCCAACTATGTCATTGATCTACAGGCTTACGCAAGTGTGATTTTTTTAAAAAAAATTCTTTATCCATACTTTGTAAAAACTGTTTTCAGTAGATGAAAATATTGTTGAGCACACTGCTCTGCTAAAAGGTAAAGCAAGAATATGCCTTCGCTATTTTAGTTCTGTAACAAGCTGTAAGTCAGTCAAACACATAAACAACACTACGCTGATTCCTCTGCCTCCCTCCACAACTCGCTGGGTTTAAATGGTGTATCTTCGTTTTTTGCTCACATGGATAAAAGGACTCATTAATCAGAAACTTTTTCCCAAGTATGGCAATAGAGTCAAAGGAATGATTGGCATTACACAGAACATACTCTAACATACACACAGGAATATAGGGTCTCATTAGGCACAGCGTATTAAAAAACCCCAAACCAAAATACTCTACACATCTTTGCTCGTGCTGTATAGGCTGAAGGAATGCTAGAGAAAAGAACCACACATAATGTGTAGGGAAGTGGGGGTGACTGGAGAGAATTCGAGGTTTCTGGAGTCCTGGCACAAACGGAAGGAATCAGTTCTGGGGAACTCTGAGAAGCTGCCTTCAGCTGTGGAGAAAGGTGGTGATGGCCCAACCCCGAGTGAAGTTACTGTTGTGTGGAGACTGACGTGAGGGCTTGTTGGGGCAGAGTTACTCTGTCTGTGCACAGCCTGCCCGAGACACTCGAGCAGTTGGCACCACTCTCCAGCTGCGTTACCTACTGTAAGACTCAGTGAAACTTCCTATATTCAAGAACCTTGCTTTTATTGAAGTGCTATCGGAGCACTTTTTGCTGTCAGCTGTCAGTTCAAGTCTCTCTACCACCCACCATAGGGAGAATCCTATTCCTGGCAATTTTGTATCTACCATTTAACTACCATATGCAGTAAATTATAATTTTACGGAACTATCAATGTTTTAAAACTGCATTCTCATGTTGAGGTGGGGTGTTCATTCTAAGCGTATAAAGTCAACTGAATTGTGGTGAGTAGAAAGAATTATATCGCACACAAAATTTAGAAATAAATGGACAGGGTTGTTAGAAACACTGTTCATGCAGTTAAGTCAGTCACAGGATGTCTAAAGTAAATAAACAGTGGTAATAAACTGCATTAAAAATGAGTGAAATGGAACAATTATGTAGCAACACTGGAATTTTAGTACAGTTAGGTGGAAATGTGAAGGCTACAAAGAAAACATGCAAGAAGTGGAGAGAAGGACTTATATACTCTAAGAGCAGAGGCAAAAGTTTCCATGGGAAGCGAAGGCTGAGTGCCCTTGGGAAAGGCCCTAATCAAGGAAAATAGTTATCTTAAAGAGGGGATTTTATGTCACATTTACAATTTAAAATTACGACAAGCCAAAATATTTTTCTTTAATAAAAGAAAAGTAACTGCACTTCCCCCCCCCTCCCCCCCCCCTTTGTGTATTATATAAAAGAGGAGCTGTAAAACCTTTTGGTTTTTGTTGTATTCCCAGACGCCTTAATCCTCAAAATATCAGCTGTTAATTTCGGTTTTGCTGGAGGACATCTTTGTGGATGTACCTCCTGTACCTTAATTGAACTGATAAGAGAGAAGGGACTGAACATTTAATAATACATTCCTCCTTCAAAAAATTAATGAAACAAGAGTATGAAACATTAATGGAATTACTTCATGTTAAACTATCCAGAGAAGGTGCTAAACATAAAGGGCCTCGTGGTTCAGGTGACTATAGGTTAAATGCTCTGTTTGGATAGAAGGGGATTGGAGGAAATCTGGGCTCCACTGGACACTGTTTCATCTCTAACACCTACAAGGAGGTTACACCCTCTTGTCTGAGGCCAGGCAAGGTTTCAAAACATCAGACTGAAGGCTAGTTCCTTTGAGCTGAGGGACTTCTCAGCTGAGGAAGGAAAAGAGAGCAGACTAAAAGCAAGAGAAAGAAATGAGAGAGAAGAAAGGTATTTTCTTGGAAACAGAGCTGGCTTAGTGGTATCTGATTTGGATATTTTGAAAGCAGAATCACTTGTGTGCAATTTGGATAATCTTTGTTCAAAAGAAAACAATTTGTGTTAATTTTGAACAGAAAGACACCCAGAAGCTGGGGCATTTCTCTTTTGGATGTAGAAATCTTGATTGCGCTATGACTTTGGATGCAGCAGTATTTGTTTCACTCTAAGCTGACAATTTCTGTGAGATTCACCACAAAAGACATCTGACATAGGAAAAGTTCCTATCTCTGATAGCCTCTGTACAAAGAGTTGGATTGGCAATAGCAACTTGATTTCTAGACGATTTTCTTCCACTGACGACAGAGCAACAGCTGATGACTGAGGTGGCAATTTGAAGAGAATGTAGCTGGTGGATTTTGTATTTAACAGTGTTGTGGCGATTTACAGAGATATAAAAACTGCCAGGTACAGAAATAAACATTTTAAAGTTACTTCTTAAGATTATTTTGCCATAAGGATGACTATATCTCCTACCAGTTGTTTTGTAGGATGTTGTTTCCTCAGGAAGACTGGCAGACAAGTGCCCTGCTGGTGATTCTTTGCTACCTCAGTTTGTTCCTTGCATTCTCCAAAGAACTCTCAACTTGTTTCACTTCCCAATGTTTTATTTAAATCTCAGCAAGATGATGGAGCATGGGAAAAGACCTCCTATTTTATGGCTGATCCTCCTTTCAAATCTCCAGGCTCAAACAGAATTGCATAGTATTATGTGACCCTTTGCACTGACTGTTCTGTCAAAGCTTTGGCTGCGCACTGCCCAAGTGGTCAGTAATGAACTGATCTCTACTGTGATTTCTGCAATATTAGCAATGCTCTGGGAAATACAGCTCTTCCATTTAAAAAAAAAAAAAAAAAAAAAGAAAAGAAAAAAAAAACACCAAAAACCAGAGAAACATACAACTTGGTTTTGTTTTAAATTTTTTTCTACTTTACTCCTCATGCTAATACATTTGTGACAAATATTATTTTCCCAGATGACATTTGTACAGTAGGTCTATAGGAAATGTCAGCCAGAGAAAAAAAACTCCTGCATTAATGTGCATTCTGAAAGACTTCTCATTATTTCTCATGCCAACTAGGAGCTTAGTAAATAACAAAATAGAATAAATAGAATGCAAATAATAAAATGATGCAATTAAGCTCATATAAAGTTGGGGTGCTCCAGAAATAGCAGAGAGGAACTGCACATAATATTTATGTGTGTATGATTCCCTTAAGAAAGATGGGGTACTGATTTTATGCATGGTTTATATTCTTATCACTCAAATCATGTGGAAAAAAAAGAAATTAAGGTGATACTGTGCTATGGAACACCACGCAATGATGAGTACAATGGAATCTGTCAGGGGTAATCTTTATGGACCCTTTCAAAATAGATTTCTGTATGGGAACTGCAGTAGGGCCAAAAAAGAAAATTCAGAAAATATCCCCAAATTTATGAGATTTTTAAAAATGAATGAGGGTTGTTTTGTATTCTTTTTAGCAGATTAGGTTACATCTGATGTTTGCAAGAATTTTTTTTTTTTCACAAATTTTTATTCTGAAAGAGACAATGAGCAATCATTCCTCGACCACTTAATTGATTATACAGGCGTCCAGCTTTTCTTCTTTTAGTCAACTCTTTCTAGTTTATGTAAGCCTTTCTCTTATGGAAACTATTCCCTACCCTCAGTTGTCTAGATGATTATGCACAGATCCAAGGATGGACTTCCAGGGGGATTGTCACAGAGAACAGGAGGACTATATACACAGTACTCGTCCCTGAAAAGTGATGAATGCCCAGTATGTCTGTCCAGTCCATCCTGCTCTTTAGAATATAAAACTTTGAAGTCTTATAAATCTGCTGGTCCAGAAACTAAAGGACCGTATGACACATTACAGACACTCCGTGCAATTTTATTTAGCAAGACAAATTACTGTAATCTATTACAGGGATTTTTCTTCAGATATTTTAATGAGGAAGGTACAGAATGTTCTTGATACCAAAATAAAATAAGGGGTCTAGGGCAAGAAAAAACATTCTTTCAACTGTCTTAAAAACAGTCTAATTTAAGTTTACAGAGGAGAACAGAACCAAAGATAGCCAGTTCAAGAGATTACACTCATCCAGTCCAGGAATAAAAACACGTGTGACTTGGATGGCCAGTTCCTTCTGGTTCGGAAATTAGAAAGAAATTAATTGCACAGCAGCTATTGACAGAACATTGTTAAGAAACTTAGTGTAAATCATTGCAAATAGATTATTAGAAGATGCCTGGAGGAGGCCAAGCGGCATTTATCTAAATAGTGGAGGCTGCCATATCCTGAAGTGTAACTCAGCTTCATGTGAATGGCTACAGCTACTAAGGAAAATCCCTTTTTTCCTAAAATAATAACCACACCAAAAACCATTACCCTTAAAATTATGGGGCTCTTAATCAAAAGAAAGAGTCCCTATTACATATGCACAGATAAGTATGATTTTAATGTCACAAGCAAGAGAAATAAATATTGAATCTCACTGGATTTAGTAAAATTATTCTCTCTTATTTCTGTTGGAGCATTCCTTTAGAAAAAATCTCACTCTATCATAAACACAAAATCATAAATCTAAGCAGTACATAAATATTTAGTCAAAACTATAAATATATACTTACATATTAACACATGCACATCATTACAGCCTCTTGCTATTTGTCTTTTTGTTTCTTTAGCAAGCTATCAACTTGCAATATCAAAATTTTCAAGTGTGGCTTTTTTTGGAAAGCATGAAGTTGGAGACCCTTCCTTAAGTAACATATGGTTCACACAGTAAGAAAACTTCAAGAAAGGAGTCTTGGAGAAAAAAACTTTCATATAACTAGGAATTTAGAAATAAAATTTTTTTAAGTTTAAAAAAATATTAACATTTCAACTTCAGATCTTTTTCTGTTTCATCCTTAGCATATCTAATAAGTAAACATAAATGAGATTCAGTACAATTATGGGAATTAGCAGCAGGATTAGCAATGCACAGTGTATCTAAGGAAAAAAAATGAGCTCCTTCTCTAACATGCTGCAGATGATGAGCAAATTTTAAGCAAATTGAAGGGTTTTCAATGCTACAGTAGGGAACAACCAAGTAGTAAGACATAATTTTCTCTGCCTTCCAAACGGTCTTTATCTTGTGTATTCTCATCAGATGTGCTTGTCAGATCTGACTTTAGCATTCTAAGTAAGGATATATTTCTTTTAAAGAAGTAGGTTTTCTTTACATCCTGTTGCTCTTCATGTCCTAGGAGTATTTTTATTCTAGTTTACAGTTAAGGACTCTAGAGAGAGCATTTTAGAAGTTGCATTAAATTGCAATTTGTTCTTAATTTGTAAAGTACTTCAAAAGTCTATGTTCTACATAGACTATGCAAGTCTGACAGAAAAAATTGCTCTGAGAAGAGCAATAACAATGCTGGTTGTAATGTTGAAGGTAACTTAGCTCATAAAAAAAAGTAAAGCAGAAGACACTGCAAGTTACTCACATGGAGTTAGCAAAGGTACAAGTGTGTGTGATGCACACCCGCAGTAGTTCCTCTGCTCCAGAGCAATGGCAGGAATTCCATTAACAGACAGACAGTCCTATGTGTCTGAAAATTCATGGAAGAGAGTGCTATGAAGAGTGTTGACTAGCAGTGCCCTGGGAGTAACTTTGCTTTCAAGAGGCTGACTGCATTGTGCTTTTGGCAGTATCACTAAAAAAAAAAAAAAACAAACCAGCATTGCCAGATCTGAATTTTGTTTTCTATTGTTGAAAATTATTTCTGAAACCAAAAGAATACAGCTTTGCAGCTGTCAGATGGGATCTACAATGTTGAAAAGCTTATCTTGACTGGAAAACTGAGCAAACACAGTAAGGAAGTTAAAGAGAAAACATCTATAGGAACTCTAGACGTTAAATTTTTGAGAGAGCACATCTTACTGTAGAAGAAATGTAACATACTTTTTGATTAAGCCTTATTTATAATTTTAAAATTCTTTGTGTATATTTTGGGGTAAATTAAAAATGTAACTCAAGTTTGAAAAATGTAACTACCCTGTTTCTGTGATATCTCCCCCCTCTTCTTTTTTTTAGGCTCTTTATCTGCTTCTCCTGTTGACAAAAACCAAACTACTTTCAATGTAATGTTTTCCTGGTGTCTCAGATGTGACCTTGATCACCTTGTCTTCTGGTAAGTCTTTGGAACACTCTTGTCACAGCCAGCCATACTTTTCCAGAATAATGCTAAACAACTTGAGGATTTATTCAGTCTTCAGTTCTAACTATATCTTTTTCTGCTCCCTCTGATCAATCTGTCTTGAGTACTGCTTTACCCTGGTGCATTGTTTTCTTTCCTGCCCATATTTCTGAACAAGTCTATTTAGATAGTCTGTTTCATCAATTTTAACATCAAACTCTATCATTACCTGTTTTGCCTTTAAAAAAAAAAAATAAAATTTCTGCAATCCCATAACATCTTAGCTTCAGAGCAGCTGTCTCCCTAGTAAAATAAAGACAACCTCATTACCATGTGGCAGCATCCCTGGTTAGCTAAACCCTGCCTGCACTGGAAACAATAGTCCACAAAGAAGGGTGCAGCACGAGCTTTGTGAGGCAGGAATCCCCAGGATCCTTTTCCCAGGATTCTTTAAAACATTGTATTTCAGTTGTGGAAGGCCAGCACGGCCCTTGATCTGAGCATATAAAATTGAGGAACTACTCTTTCAGGAAGGGCCTCAGTCAGTATTCTAGTCTCAAAATTCCTTTCTTCCTAATTGTGTTTAATACCTGCCCTGTCTCTGCCACTGTGGATCCTACCTACTACCCTGAAACAAAAAGCATGAGTAGTGAGTGTGGTCAAATACTTTGTTAATAATTATTTTTATCCTAAAATACCACATTGCAGTAATATATTTTTTTACTAAAACATTTTCTGCCAGTGTTTATGTAATAGCACTTATTTATCCTCATAAGAGCACGATGTAACACCTTCCAAATCAGGCAGAAACAGATGTCTTCTGTGTGTGATAATATGTCTGACCTATAAAAAAATCACATGACATCTCAGTGCAGAATTTTCCCCAATTGGTTGTTTCCTTCTCACACTTCTACTTAATCCTGGTTTACACTCTGAAATAGTTATATGAAGTCTCTACCCCTTTTCAAAGGCAGAGAGACATCTATGGTTGAATAATATGCTATTAGTACACAATTACATGCTAATTATACTAATTTACTATTTATTGCTCCCTAAATAAAAATGTTTATTCCCTTTTAAATTTCCATCTAAAACAGGAACACAATTCAGTGATGAGCTGCTAGACTTAATATGTGCATATAAAACCACACATATATATTCATATAGGCTCATCCATTTGGAACACCCCTTATTTAGGAAATGTATTCTTAATTACAGTCTCAATAACTACAAAGCAATTAAAAAGCAATGCACTATGGACCATCCTGAAAATAAAAATATTGTATTTCCTAAAAATATCCTATAACAGGCATAAACTTTGAAACAGATGTTTTCCTGGCTTTATTTATTTACAGACTAAATCTGAAAATCTCATTTGTTTCTGTTTCCATCACATGATAAAATAAATGAAAGGAGGTCATAGGCCATGTTCTCAGCTGGCCAGCAATGGCATAGCTAACAGAGAAATGCTTTATGCTAGCTGCAAATCTAGCCCCATGTTTCTAAACATTACTCATTTACTATTTTAAAACATAATTTTTAATTTAAAGAGCTAATGGAATTTGGAATATATACACAGAAGGTTGTGAAGCATATGGCCTGTAATTACAGAAACTAATTTCAGATTAATACCTAATATTACTCTCTGCTAAGATAACTGATGTTCCTTTTAAGCAAAAGATTTCCTACCTGCATTTTAGAACTGAGCCTAATACAGTATTACATGTGAATAACTTTTTACAGGGGAATTTATACAAGAAAGTATGTAGGGAGGGAATTAATTGAAAAGGAGGTGGTGACATACTATGTAGAAGGAGAAATAGGCAAACAAAAAAGAGTCTATGTATAGGATTTGTAAAGTAGCAGCGAGGGGATAAACAACACGTAATATATTCAGAAATGGTCTTGGCAATTAGGAATAAATGTGTCAAAGATTATATGAAGTTTTAAAACACAAAAATGGATTCCGATATCTGGGTTTGAGAATCACTCTGAAGTCTGAACTGATTTCAATGGCATAAAATTTAAAAGTATAGAACACGTAGTAACATATTTGGGGATTAAATGTGGAGAACATTTCTGCAAGATTGAGTTAAACTCCTGAGTGTGTTAAATTTTCAGAATTATTATTATGTAAATATCTAAAGCCTGGAGGAAGACGGTGCAGTACATGGGAATGACACCTTTTAGTGACAACTTCGGAGGCATGAGGTCCAGGGCATGTGGTTCCTTCCACTTGGAACAGGGGTCTGACTGGTATCTCATTTGAGGTCTTGGACTAAAAGGGATTTATCAGTGTCACATTATTTGCACTTTCTAAGTCACCTTCAGCTCAGCTAATCCCATCTCTGGCAAGAAGAAACAGGCTACCTCTGCATTTGCTATCTTGTCAGATTTCCTCTGATGCTCTGGCAGCTGCTACCATGCTAAGACATGAGATTTGTAGGGCTTCCTTTGACTTATCTTTACTCCTGGCAAAACAGGTTTGAAGCACTGGGCTGAGCAGCCGCTGCTTTGCAGCTGCAAGTCAGCAACTGAGTTTGTTTGCTGGAATGTTCTTTATCAATGTCATAATTTTAAATTGTCTGTTTAATTGCTCTACCAGCCATAACTGATCATATCCTGTAGTAAATAACCTATTAGAAACATGCAGTGATATGAAGTTTTTTATAAAAATAATTTGTCACTCCAAAATCTTACGTGAGGGTTCTTAAACACAAATCCCCTCTTCTCCTTTAGGTCTCCCAGCTCTGCTGGAATTTCCTTGTCAGACAGAATTTTTTCTTTCAGCACCAGTGACTCCTTTATCTTAGGTCTTGTGATGCCATATATAAAATATCGGCTCCAAGCAAACCTACTTCATGGCCTTCTGTTTACCTAGTGCTGGATACATTTTCTCATTTCTGTTGGATGCAATAGGGCTAATTTCTCTTCTTTCTGAAGTGGCTTAGGAAGAGCCCTCTTCTCCATTTCAGAGTCTGCTTCTTTCCTCCATTTTTACTTAGAAAAGGATGAAGCGTAAACATCAGCAGCTTCTAATGCAGCACAATTTCCCTGGTACCCAAATATATAAATCAAAGCTACCACTACTGGCGTTTTGTGCAGCTTAGATGATATGCTAAAAAGATGCTTTATATTCCCTTCCCTTGAGAAAAATGCCAGATAAAATTGTTACTTTGTTTAAATGGTGCCTGACTGAAGATCTTACTAAGATGTGGAATACATACAGCACTAAGAAGGTACTGCATTCATCAGGATATTCCCACCTCAGAACTCAAACCTATCCTTCTGAAACAAGCTAAGAATGAAAAGTCTGTTTACATGTTAAATCTGCCCAGAACATCTCACTTTTTCTTCAAAGCTGCCAGGGGCTGTACTTGTACTGGAGATCCAGTGGTATTTACACGCGTTTTCACTCTTTTCTCAGACACTACCTGGCCTGACAGCATTTTTCCTCTATTTTCTCTCCAGTTTATTCAACAGGTTTTTAATAGCTTAACTTCTTACACTAACATTAGTTATGCCTTTTTTTCTTTACATTCTAACTGCTGTCTTTAAATCTTTCATCCTCCTCCACTCTACCGTTTTTTCTTAGCTATCCATTTTTATTTCTCTGCATTACCAGTTTTATGTTAGAAGTTTATTCTTCCTCTTCTCTTTCAGTCTTCATTCCAATCTTTATCTTTTTCTGAAAAGTCATTCTGTTTCCACATGCTTCCTTTTCCAAAGGACTTCTAATCAGGAGATTAACCTTCATCTTTCAGTTCTGTTTGCTGCCTGTCTGCATTCCACCCAGCCAGATACCTGTGCCTGCTGCTTAGGGCAAACCTAGGCCTATATGTTGCTATTATATCCAGGCAGCAGTAAGAACCTTAACACCCCTTGCACCCACACATAAAACATCTTCATGTTTGCTGAAGAAGTCTAATGGGTGCAAAGCAGCCAGGGCTGTAGTTGGTGTGGTGGCACCTGTCTGCCCAGGCAGCACCAGAGCTCTGCTTTCCACAGCTCTTCATGTGTCTCCACATGCTGTGAGAAACAACTAGGAGATGCCAAGGATTCTCACTTTCCACATCTTTTGGTGTACCTCATGACAAGTTTCAGGTCAGCTCAAAGCACTGATGAACGTACACAAATTTGCACTAAAAGTGCAGTCTGCTACAGCGGAACTTGTCTTTGAAGTCCCTTCTTGTTTAAAAAATCCCTATATGATATTTAAGTGTTAAACTGCAGAGAGAAGTAGCATGAACATAGAGGCAAATTATGAAATATGCCAGATGATGAGGGGTAAAACTGCCTACCCATAAAGGCATACCATGTGTATCTGCCTGGGCTTCTGGTCAGATCTGAGCTCTGCCGGATATAGCACTGGCTCCATATCTTACACAGCCCAGTCCAATGTTATATTACAAAAAGCAATCTGGACATTTTATCCCTATTAATACCTAGCGGGATCTCACCTGTATAATTAAAGATCAATATAACTACTTTAAAACTAACCATCTAACATTTCATTCACTAGACACAAGTATATATTTTATTTTTAATGTTAAATTAAGTGAGTCAGTTCTATAGTTTGTGTTTTTACACTACAATAAAATTCTAATCAAAATAACATCTATACAAGGTGAAGGCGCTGTATCATAGAAGAAAGAGCCCTCTACCTCAATGAATAATTCATTTGTGAACCATGGAGGTGATAAAAATCTGAGAACAATAAATATAATCTACACCACAAAGCTTGGGAGTGCTGAGTCGGGGTTACTCACTTGAGCTCAAAGACAGTGGAAACAGTTTGGTCCTAGCTGCCCTGCTGAAAGTGCCAAGACTGTTATCTTCTATGTTAATGCAATCAAAGCTACGACCATGATCTCTTCAACCTCAGGTGCAAAGAAAATACTACAGCAGAAAAGCAGCTGTCAATTTTTTTTCCAGATGAACTGGAGAAAACAAGTAGAATATGTTGCTAATCCAAGCTGATGACAAGAGTGTAGGAAATTAAGAGACCTTTACTCCAAAAAGATCTTCAGTGGCTGGAGGCAGAGAATGTAGGAAATTTACTGTGGGCTGTAATAATTGCTGTCTGCCCTGGGAAATGGCATCAAGGCCAGAGCAGTCATGGCTCCATGCAAGCATATCCTCTAATTATTGAAAAACCTGTGTAGAGTCTCAATGTTAATCAGTCTCTCAGAGACTTCAGCTTTATGTAGTTAGTGCAGATTTATGGCATTTTTCTTTTCTTGTTATTAAAACTGATATTTCACAAGGAAGAAACTATCTCCAGACAACTGTTAAAATGCAAAGTTTCAGTCATAAAAGAGAACTGCAGGATTATTCTGAAACTATTCCACAGAGAACCCAAACAAGAAGGGTAAGAAACAAAACATCAAAGAAACAAGGAAAAATGGAAAAAGATGAGACTTTAAAATATTAACTAAAGACGCAACAGTTGGCCTATAGATTCAAGAGGTTATAGTGTAATTAATTAAGTGCTTGTTACAATTAGGGAAATAAACAGTGCATATACTAATGCAACATGAATAATACATAACTGTAAAAAAAAGTACAATAAATTGAGAGGTTTGCATGGGCACATTACCAGAGTTATTTGCATTATTGTATCGGTAATGTCCTTAGAAAACAAACAAACCAAGAACTTTAAAATTCTATTACATGGCCGCAGATTGCTTCCTTTAACTAGTGCTGCAGTAATAGTATAACATACAATTTCTGATTATTCCACTGGGATGATTTTAAATTATATTTTGGTCCATAATGCTGAAGCAAGTCTGAAATACCATACACAATGGTCTTTGCCAAATAATGTATTTAATCAATAATGTTTCAGATTTTCTACCAGCTGTGTCTGCAAATTCCTGGCACACAAAATGGAAAAAGTTGTGTGTCTCAAGATCTTTTCTCTCACTCTTACATATTACATCAACCCCTACTTTCCAGAAGTACCTGCCACTTCATAAATAGTAGAACCCTGGGAAAGTTCAGAGGAATGAAACCATAAAAATTGCAAACTTCTATGTCACTGACAAGATTTGAGAAGGGCGAGGAGGGGGGAGTAGATGTGTTAGTCACACATCATTTAGTTGCTGTCATCAGTTTGAAAAGTATGAAATAACAGATCTGATTTGTCTACAGGTTTTAATTTGCTAGTGATGGCTGACTGCTCTTCAGTGGCCTAAATTAGCAACAAAATAATCTTTCTGGAAAGACATGCATAAATACTCAATAAGAACTGACCATAGATTGTAGTTTAAAACCAGAAAAGCACGTTCACTCTTTATAGAAAAAGACTGTGCAAGATACACAATTATCTATAAGGCAACGAGTTAAAAAGATGTAGCCAGAATAAGCAGTGTGAATGCCTGAATCAGAGCACAAGACTGGAATAAAAAAGCATATACAAACTGACACCTGACATCAGCTCTTTATTCTGCTTATGATGCTAGTGCCTGAAAAGAAAATAAGGACTAAAATACCATGGATATATGAGCCAGAAAGATTCAGAATGATTTAAAGCACAAAAAAATTGTATGGAAAAGCAAACAATGTGTGTTCAAGAATTCTCTTATCAGCATACAAAGCTCGTAGATATAAAGACACCCGGGACACTATTTTAGACTAACTTACAATCCATAACCTTAAATATGATGGTATGATAACTTAAATAATGTCACGTGCACTCAAGAGTGAATCACAGCTGCAGTTTTTACTGCCTGATTTACTCTGAAGATGCAAACATTCAGGTACAACAATCAAGAAACAGTCAAGTGCTTTACCTTCTGTAAAGATTATGACCAAGTCCAGATCACAACCAGAATATGTATTTCTCATTTTGGATTTGAATTTGAACAAACCAGCTAATCTTGGGAGGAGAAACATGCAGTGGGGTCAGTATTTTATTCCTAGAATGGCATTTGAAAAATGTATCCCTGTATGAAGTAACTTGGCCACTATCAACACAATTAATACTGCAATAATGGTTGTAACAGCAAATAAAAATAACAGAGGAATCATTGAAAGCTGTGCATGCTAGTATGTTGGTGAGTCAGGCAAAAGTACTTAGATTGAGGATTACTAATTACAGATTGCAACTCAAATGTCTATCAACAATTAAAACCACTCTGTAATATTGTTTATATATAGCAGTTTAGATCTAGGTATTGTTACCCATATGCATTTCTATTTCGCAGTACTAGCTACCACTCTCTCCTTAAGTAATAAAATGCACATCCAGAAAAAAATGAGGGTTTCTCACCCTTGTATAATGACATCATGCTGAATTGCAACTGTATGCAGGTGATACATTACATACAAACATAGACATGAAAGTGTAGATTTTCACACTTGTTTCTCTATTACAATTACAATTGTGTAATTGTAACTGTGCACTTGAATAATTACTTTTTTACTTTTTAGCACATTAATTTTAAAACATGAAAAACAATATTTTTCTGGATGAAATATGATGTGAAGTGTTACCTTTATAAAATACATTCTACGGTAATTACTGCAAATTGCAGTATTGCTATTGTTACTTATAGTGTCTTAATTCATTGCTACAGAAACCCTCTAATAATATTTTTTAAAAGGAGGAAAAATGCTTGATTTGCACTGGTAAATATAACTTGCATTCTCAAAACTCTTTTAATGCACAGGAGAATTAACAATAGTTAGGCAATTTAACTTTCAAATCAAACATAAAGTTATCAGCCATGTTTATGCTCTGCTTCACCTATGCAAACATACAAAAGCGTATTCTCTATTCTACGATACATTATCATCCATTAGTGAAAACACAGCTGACAGCATCAAAAATATAAACAGAAAGTGAATTTTGCTGAAGACTTAGTTCGCAGCTTTTCTAACCTGCCACTTACTGGCCTCGTAATGATTAAGGATTATTCCACCTTTTAAAATAAATGCAAGATTATGGGTAAGAAACTATCTAACTGAAGAGAATCTTTTAAGACTGAATGGCAGGTTTGATTAGAGCTTCTTCTTCACTTATAAATGAAGCAGATACTCTGCAAAGACTTAAAATTTTAAATCAAAATTGTTCCATTAAGCAATCAGTGGCTATAGAAGAACATATGTATGATTTTCATTTTATTTCATTAACTATTTAATGAATTTTGCTTCATTTTATTTTATAAGCTATCCACACTTTTATGTTGATACACTACCTTTGGCACTACCTGTACTAGGCACTGTAAGTGGTGTCTTGATGTGTTCTCATGTAGATAAACAAGTTATGTGTGAGATGAATAGACCTTGACTAAATCTTTCCTGGGAGGAACAAAATATAAAACTCTGATTTAGCATCCACATGGATAGGCCATAAGCAGTATGATCTGCTTTTCTGCTAAGATAAAGACAGCAAAACCACGGGACTGCTCTTATGGGAAGAAGGCTCATTTTGCTACAAGTTTAAGGAATAATCAAGAATTAGCTGTAAATAAGAAAAAGAAATACCAGTACTTGAAGGAAAATACCAGGTGCAAGAAAAGAGAATCACTAGTTTTTCAGAAACACCTGCTTGAAAACAAGCCAGATAATGATCGGCGTGTCACACATTTTTGTACAGCTCTTTATACTGTTAAAATTTAAAGCAGTCAAGTATAGGATCTCTGCAATGTCTGTATTTCATACACTTCAGTTGTCATGTTTCTCTGCTATGGTACTGTAAGAACTTATACCAATTAATTTGCAACTGAGAAGAGAAATACAAAATTCCTGAAGGCTCTTGGGGAACTTGTCTTTGTAGTGAGTTCTCTGGGGATGGGGAGGGTCCCAGCTCTCAGAGGAGCATGCAAGACAGGGAAACTGCACGCCAAGACTCCACAGAGAGCAAATGGCAGAGCCTAAACTCTGCTCATGTTGGAAAGGGTAAGGATTCACTCTGAGGCCTTGGTGAGGATTCAGATGCAAAGTTTACAGGGTAGACAAGAAGGCAGCTGTTAAAATTACAAAATTAGGTGATTATAAAATTACAATGTAGGTGATTATAAACCTATATTATGCAAGATTCTTAACCCTGACCTTTTTATGGTGTTAGGGCAAAAAAGGCTGGTTCTGCAAAGTAGATAGGATGAAATTTGTGGATTTCCAAACTTCTTACCAAACACTACTGTCCCAAGCCAATCCTACTATTTTTCTCTTCCTCTTTGGTTAATTTTGGTTTAACAATGCAGTTGTGGTGCCACCAGTTCCAAATATGCACCTGAACTCTTTTCCCCATCAGATGGAGCAGCTCTAGCTTGCTCTTCCATTCTGTCCCCAGCAATAACATACTCCATTTTTTGGGATGTTGTCTTACGGCTTTACCAGCTACTACTGACCTTCAATGAGCAGAGGAACAGGTACATCCTGGCTGAATCCTCTATACTGGGTTCTGGAGACCATATAGTCCTCTCAACAAAGCCAAGACCAAAGGCAGATCAGTGCTGACATTACAGTGTATCGTCCATCAGGAAATAATGTTGAATCTCATTATGGATGTTAGCTTCTAATCTTTCTTGCAGTAAACTCAAATTATTATCTTGAATACTGCTGTAATCCACCTCTCAGCTGAACCACATCGTTAAACTACAATTTCAGTTCAACTTGTTTCAGGACACAGATACTATGTACTTAGCTGAAACTGTTTAAATAACATTGTCCAACCTGGTGTATTGAAGCAAAATCCATTAAATAGTTAATGAAATACCAACAGGGTGTCATTAATCACCCTGTAAGAACATGTATCTGGCAACATGTAAGACAAAGCTAAAGACTGATATTGTTATGACAGAACAGTAAGAATTGTTATAAGGGATTTGAATTCACAGTCAAGTCCCAAGAAAAGGAACCCTTGGCATCATCCTCTCTTCTTTCTGGGGTTGAGAGATTTAAAATTCAGAAAGCTGCCTATTTGTAGAAAAATGATGATCAGGATAGAGCGACATAGACAATATGCCTGAATTGTCTGCACCTGAGGAAACAGTGGTGTAAAAATGCTATGTATATGTGTATTACAGTTACAATAGTGTGAAGTTTGTCCACAGAAGAATCAATGCCAAAACCATCCATTTTCCATAAACAGGGTACTCTCCCAAAGCCTAATTCATAAGAAACTGCCTGATACGAACTTCTGTTTCACATTTAGAAAAGAATGTGACTCAATAGTTTTGGCCATGTGGCCACCACAAGACAAAGGCCACTTGCGTCAAAGCCTACTGCAACTGCATAGTAATGTGTCTTTGTCAGGATTTATGGTCCTAAACTTTCATTGCCAGACGCTGTCTTCAATTTCACTCTTCAAAAGGTGTTATTTGACTGGGTAAGCAAGCAGGAAAAGGGTAAGACTAGATTGGACCAGCATTACTTTGAGTTACACTTGAACATCCCTGCAGGCCAAGGGACAATAAACATCACCTGCATCACTGAACATTTTGTTTTGAGGCAGATCCATAAAGAAGCTGTTCTTCCAGGAACACAGGGACAGTGGCTGGGGAACTCCTGCTTCCCTGTTCTGAACATCTTGCAACAAGTTAAAAAAATCTTCCCTCTTTGTGCATGATAGTGAAGAAAATCAGGCAAATGTTACTGATTCCAGTAATCTAATCATTCCAACAGAAACTCTGTACCTCAGCAGTACTTCACTGAATTCTCTGGCTTCATCAGTTTAGTTATTATTTTTGTATTATCTGTATAATTTATTATCTATAATAATTTAGATACAGTTATTGTAGGTTCTTCAGCCTGTGTTAGATATTCTCTATACTCCCCAGAGTTTTGTATCCTGTTTTATACTTCTTCCCTTGTTTTTATCAGTTGTCACCTATTGTGCCTAGTATTTTACTCTTGGGTACTTCAATTATATATGAATGTGATGTGCTTCACAGCAGCTACTTTCCATTTGCCATCTAAATATCTTTATACATGAACAGAGTAACCTACATTTAACTTCACAGACAGTTGTGCAAAGCTACTATATTTCAACTTCTGGTGTTGTATTTTTGGGGTTTTTTTAATCCTTGCTTTTATTTGAGAATTGATTTCCAGCTTTTTTTTTCTCTGCTTTCCAAATCAAAAATAAGACATGAGAGAAAAAAAAAAAAGGTAGGAAAGAAGTCACAGGGCTTATCCCTAAAAGTGAAGGGAAACAGGTTTGCTTGGGATATTAGAGGGCTCATCTGACCTGAGAGGGTTAGTATCACTGGCTCTCTTGGTAGAGAGTACGTAAGCTCAGCAATTTCTTTAAAAATATCTATCACAAGGAAGAGCAGCTAGTCTAGCTTTAATGCCTTAGTAGTAGCAATTATTTGCAAAGCTTTGGTAGTACCCCATAAGACTGATTTTCATTAGTGCTTTCATCCCACAATTAATTAGAAGCTCTTTTCACAGTACTCCTAAAAATAAGACACTTTGAAAATAGAGAGGCAAGATGCCTGCTCTAAGTGTATTACTTACACAGACAAAAGCCAGGTAAAGAAGGTTGCAGGCATATGGACTGGGACTGACATTTATATGAATCGCCTTTGAGTTATTTGCAATGTCCAATATACAAAAATATGTTTGATACTTGTGTATTTTTTACATAAATATAAATACACTGAAAGAAAATCGAGTATACCTCACATCACGTTTCCCTATGCTCCTTATACAGTATCATAGGATAGTGAAATAGAATTTAGTATTGAATTCTTACAACTTCAAGATTCTTATATGAAATAAGAATCACTGCAGTACATTATCAAAAACATCTTTCTTTTTACCAGTTTTTCTTTTGTTCTCCACCTACTTGTCATATATCTTTGCCTCAGTCTAAACTATGCAGAAAATATAGTGGGTAGAAAACATAACGCCAAAGAAAAATTACCTGCCCACAAAACTTATGGCTGACCACGAGTGTTTTAAGGGTGTTCCCACTTCTTAAAGTTACTTCAGAAATAGGATAATCTTCAAAATCATGGAAGGTATGTGGGCTTTTAGAGAAAATAGTTTATTAAGACTCATGTAGTATTTTGTTAAGCAGTCATCTTCTGGTTTGTACCTGAATTTCATACACAAACATGCATTTAATATAATGTCAGTGTTCAGATAAACATATAAAACAATAATCATATATTCTTGTAGGAAAAAAAATAATCTCGGTACTAGAAGAAATGAAAATAAGCGCGTAGGTGCAAAAGTAATTCAAAGCAGAAGCCTTCAATATATAGCAATATAACGTTGTATCTGTTTTGATTTTTGCTTTTCTGAATCCCATTAGCACCTAATGTATCTTTTAGATTATTTTGAAATCATTTTAAAAATAAATAATTTGATAGGACTTTTTTAATCAATTATTAGTTCATTATTTGACTGGCAGTCTCACTAATCAGGAAAGCAGCATGAACAAGTGGTAAGTAAATACAAATCAAAATGCATCAAGAAATAAATGTCTGAAAAAAACAGCAATGCACTGGGGGATTTTCTGACTTCAAATCTGTGCAAATACAGATTGAGCTTAAGATGTGTGGTTATTGGTTAAACAATTTTTAATGAAATATAAAGACCTATGTGCTCTTAAATGGATAATTTATGTGCAATGTTATTGTCTCTCAAGGTTTAATTAAATGTTTGCCTTGTGGCTAATCAGCTACAATTAATAAATGAAGCCCATATTCATGTCACTGATGGGGAATCTTAAAATGGCCTCCATTAGAATTTCAGTATCACTTTTGTGGCTGGTTGATAACAACAATCCAATGTATCAGAAACTTCCACCAAATAATTTGGTAAGGACACTAAGACAAAATTACATTAATATAATGCAATGTTTTTATCACAATTTTAAGTTCAGTTTGGAGGTCAGTACCTAGAAGTACTTAATGTAGAAGTGTATGCCTGCCAATTGCTTTTCATCCCCAAAGTTTTCAAAGTTCGATTTAAACTACTATACATAAATACAATCTACTATACATAAAAAGAGCAAGCTTTTAGTACAAAAGGGTTTATACAGTGGAGCAAAGCCATCCATTAATCGCCAGACCCACTGAACCCAAATGATTTGAACTATCCCTGGCATGATGCACTAAACGTTGTTGTAGGACTATGTAACACCACCACATTATTTTCCTTCACATGGGCTTTCCATGCATTTTTAACTCCTTCTACTTTAAGATATAAACCTCAGCAGGTAAGCATTTACAATGTAGGTGAGCCTGCACTGAGTACCCTCCCACCTGAGCACATTCTGTAAATCACAGGCCAAAGGCAACGCTGGCCATCACTGACAGTGTTCCAGAAGGCAGCTGGAAAGAGCCTTTCAGATCTCCAGGCCCAGAAAGACATCCGTTCTATGTAGTTAACGTGCTGCTGGGTATCATGCAGTAGAGCATGAAGGTCTCTGTGCCACGCTCCATCATGAAATGTTATCTGTAAATACTATGAAGATACATGTCTGTATCCGTGTTTAAGATGAGAGGCAATCAACCAGTGTAACCAGAACTAGAAAACACTAATGGAAGAAGAGGTTAATAGCCAAATAAAAATATAAAAAAAACTTCAAGGTCCAACTTCAGAGTTTCAACTTACTGGAGGAAAAAATTATCCTTCAGTGCAACTTGATATGAGCACCTTTTGCTGGCAGTCTTTCTGATTATCTCAAATTTTTTTTTCACCAATTTAATCTATCAGACAAGAAAGAAAACTGTTCAGGATAATTCTATTGTCATTACTTAAGTAATCAATTTTGATTGCACCTTCTTTGATTTACTTAGACTCTCATTCAGCCACAAGTCAGACCAGGTACAGAGTAATGAAATTCACTCAGAGGATCCAAAAGACTGTAACTACTACTGTTTTCTATTAGTATAAAGAAAATCATAATTAATTACAGTACAGTAATGATATTGGCTCTATATTTTGTCTCAGGAGATGAAAACTTATTTAAGAATAACTTATTTCTCTTGGGGTTCTAAAGACATCTTTATCTTTAAGTCACTGTAATAGGTTTCCACCTATTACAGAATGAAAAGTATAGAAATTAATGTATTAGAGCTATTTAGCCCAGTTCTCCATGAAACAAAGCTTATCCCAACATATCGAAGAATAAACAGACAATGACACACTGAATACACAGAACACAGTAAAGTTTTCTAAATATGATTACAGTTTCTATCAGTTACTAATATCAGTTCTACACATAAAGCATTTTTCTAAAAAATGCTCTGTAGGATAAACAGTCTTACCCTAATTCTGATTACTGTTTTCCAATCAATCATGAAGGAGACCTTCAATCTCACTTGCCTGAGGCACTGAGAAGCTCCAGGTCTTTGACGCTCATGAAAGAAAGATAACAATCACTCTTCAGGGGAGAGAGATCTTATTTTACATACCCTGCGGGGTTTTTTTATCCTTTATCAGACTGCACCTTTGTGGGCCTTTAATTTCTTAATGGGTTGTTTATCCTTTCCCCCATAATTCATGATGATAAGCTAGATGTCACATAGACATTGGTATGGTGATGAAAAAGTTGTACTGATGAGCTACGTCAGTGATGTAGTTTGATTAACTTAGTATATAAAATCTTTCTAGACAGTTTTCAAAAGAAGGAAAAAAAATAAATTAGTAATGTTACAAATTTTTCAATAGGTGAAAATCTATCTGATGCATACCTATACATATATGAGTACTAATACCTGAAATAAGTAAACATTACCATAGAACCAAAAGAAGATACTAATGGGATACATTTCAATTTGTTGTAAAAAGAGGGAATGGGAAAGGGAGCAGGAGTAAACATATTAAGTGCACGCCGGGGCAGCTTCCTGTGCAAGGTGTACAATGGCTTGCTATAAAAGACTCAACAGCATGAGTTTTGAAAAGCAGTATTACTTGCAACACCATCGTTCATGAGAAAGTTTATTAGGTGATGTCAGGTAAATGCTAATCAAACTTTTGTACAATGCCACCTTTGTTTATTGTATACGTGTCTCTCAGGTTAAAGAAATATTGATTGAGGCACTTCTGAGATGTGTTCGGTCACCATGAATCCAGTTATCATTTGTAATAGCCATAAGATTGAAGTGCTGTATCTCTGGACCTTCCAGGACTATAAATGAATGTTTCTACCCTCTTTTTAACAATGCAAATATCAAATTTCTAGTCAGGCAGAACAATAAAGCCTGAAGATGAGATATTTTTTCCCCTGTTGCAGCCCTTATTTCAATGTCTGAGGAAATGCTACTTTTGTAATAAATAAATAAACAAATTTTCTCTTTTTTTTCGTGGCATTTCCTCTTCCTTAGTACCTATTTCTACCAATCCACATTCCATACTTTCATAAACACTGAGACTACATTATTACTGAAACAACCATAGCTTGTTTTAGTAAACCATAATTACATTTATCCTTCTTTCAGCTATATCAGCCCTTAGGCCTATTTGTTTTAGTGCTAAACTGGGAAGGGTTGCTACTTATGTTAGCAAGTTTTTAGCCATGAGTGTTTACATTTGAAGTGAATGGAATAACATAAATAAATGCTTAGGAGCATGTTAGAGTAGTGTTAATGTAGTTCTATTTTGCTTAGTTTCCCGTTACAGTGTTTGAACCAACATAAGCAAAGAGAAATGGAAATCCTGATAAAACAAAAGCTTATGGTGTCTAATCTTTTTGCTCTAATGCTACTGTGGAACACTTCCATCTAAATACCAGCTGCAAGCTAGAGCAAGATGAAACATGACAAGAACCGAGCAGTAAAGATTTTGGAGCCTTGCATTCTCTGACAAATATTTGGCTCTTTCCTGAGCCTATTATGCCAGCACCAGAACTTGACAAAAATCTAGTGTATCAATGCATAATGTGTATAGCAAGACTAGAGATCCTTATAGTAATTTTTACACTGTAAGTTTGTTTGATCTTCATCATCACTGCTGTCTCCAACTCATCACTCAAACAGAAAGCTAAAAAAGGAGATACATGATGTAGAGACATTGCTGAGGTTGATTAACAGTCTGCAGGTGCCACAGTAAAAGAACAGTGTAAATTTTTAGTCAGTATGATACTACTTATTCAGATATAAAGATGTATTTGCCATAAAGAAAAAATCAGAGAAAAATCCTCCAATTCAATTGTGTATTCCAACTGGCTCTAAAATTAAGAGGTGAGTCTTTGCAGGAAAAGCAACTTTTATATTCGGTAATACTTTATTGCTGTCAAAAAGAGCAGTACCAGGTCTTGCCTGGCACAGCCTTCCTTGGCTAGTTACTACCTGTACCAGGGCCATTGCTTGTGAGGGCTCTGTATGAACCCTGCTTGCTTCTTCACATGCTATCTTTATACTGGTACCTGACCAGCAAGCTTTGCAGCATCACCAGTACCTACCAACAAAGCAGCTGGTCAACACATAGCAGAACTGGGCTCCATACTAGCAGATTGGTCCACAAAGTCCTCACGCTCATCTCTAAAGAAACCAGAGGGGTATCATGTACAGAGTGATCCCAAGTAAGTTACCTAAATATGTTTTTGAAGAGTCTGCTGTGAAAGAAAACATTGTAATGTACCTGGGGAAGTCTCTTGTGTGTGTAAGAGAAAAACATTTCTGGTGGTACTTGGCCTATAATAACTACTTAGATCAGCAATTTACACATTTCACTAATGTAGAAACACCAAAAAGGTAAAAACGCTTTTTACCTCTCATATGTTTAAGTAAAAGATGCAGAAGAAAAATGAACTATTTTATGGAAAGATAATCCATTTGGAGATATGGCAGGAATCAATTTTTTTTTTTTTTTAAATATAGTTAAAGTAATAGTGCACAGGTTCTTGAGAAGTTTCATAAGCAGTATTCAAGTATTTGGTATTCAAGTGTATCCAGATATATTCTGGTAAGTTTTTGGTATTGACGAATTGAAGCACAGACGGTTATATTAGCAATTCCTTTCTCACACAACCATTAAAACTGCACAAACATATTTCCTCAGGGTATCAGCTACTCAAAATGATCAATATATTGTACTTTTTGCTCCTTTAGATTACATTTTTGAGTATGCCAACATATGAACACCAGGTTTTGTTCAAATAAATTAATTTTTCACACAAACAGTTTTTGCAAAGTTGATCTTCTACAAAATATTATCCTTTCTTGGACATTATCAGTGCTTACAGAATTCAAAGACCTTCCCCAATGACAGGAACAAAAAGTGTTATCAATTGAATGTTTTTGGTTTTTTTTTTTTCCCCAAGGACAGATACCCTTTCCCTTTAGGACTCGCAGGCCAAACGCTTCTAGACCAATTACATTGGTACTTCAACACTGCATTGTAATAGGAGTTGGTTTCATCCTTAACTACAGAAAGGCCACTGCCTCTTCAAATGACTATACCAATATAGACTGCCTAAAATTGTTTGCTAAAGAGTGATCTCTCTAAGTTACACATTGTTTGGCAGGCAGGATCCTTTGAACACATCTCCATAGAACAATTCTTTCTTTGCTTCCTTAACACGCAAGGTGTAGCCATGGTGTAAAATGGCGGCTTGTGAAGTACTTCAGATATCATTCCAGAATATTACCAGTAATTTAAAATCTGATGGTTTATCTTTTAAGTTTTTACAAGGTTTTTTTTTGTATAGGATATAAATAATTGTGTCTTTGAAGTGCTTAATCCAAAAAGTCATATGATAATAAGTCAAATGCTTTACTGAAGTCTAATTAAATTACATCAATATGTGAAACATGCAGCTTTACTAAGACAACAGAGTCTGTCTGCCAGGCTCTGTTTTTCTGCCAGGATACGTATATATTTTTTTAGCAGAAGCCCGTGCTAATTGGAATTACCTGTCATCTTTTAAATTCCTTATTAACTAACTTTTACATTGGCTATTCTGACTTTTGCCTGTGACCAATGTCACACTGATAAACTACTATTATCCCATTTATTCTTTTAAAGTACTAGAACAATACTAGCTTTACCCTCTTTATGTGAATGTGTTCCAGGAACACCCGAATATGAAGACTGAAGTGCATACAACTTCTTGACATGTTCATTCAAAACTCTATTATGCCAGGTTTTTTTAGTAACTCAAGTTGAACTGTCCTCCTGCATTATCACTTGATAGAAAACAATTCTTCAGTACCATACAATCTAACTGTCAGCTGACATCTTCCCAATGCAATGTATTGCAGAAATATGTATATGTTTTAACATTCCACATTTGTCACTAATTATGGTTCAAGCTGACTTCTTCGTCCCTTAATAAGGTCTTCTCACTATTCAAATAATTTTTTATATTCTATACGTGAAAAAAAAATTTCATTTTCCTCGTTTTAACTCTGTTGACCATATGTGTATTTCCCTTATAACCTTTTACTTCCCACAGTAATTTTCTACAATTCCTAGCTTCTAGTGTACATGTATGATACCAGATTCCTTCTTCTGTTTCACAGATGTTTTGCTTCTAAACCACCCTGGCTTTCCAGCAAATGTATTCCTTGGTTGTGGGATTATTATTATTTGTGGGTATCTGGGCTAACATCCTTAAATGGTTTCCAATTATCATTCTCCCATTTCAGATTAAATTTTCTCCCAACTGATTTACCTTATAATAGTATTCACCTTTATAACATTATCTCATTTGAATCATTAAGAATATATATTATTGGTTTGTACTTTATTCTACTTGCACATAACAAATATGATCAAATAATTGTCAGTTATACCTATGTTATGGCTATTTTTTTGTTCTGTGGTCAGTTCCTTTTCATGTAACAAGATGAGGTCTAATACAGAATTCCCCTGTGTTGGGGTGCAACACTTTTTGAGTTAGGAAGTTGACATTTAAAATATTTTGAAATTCCAAGTACATTTTAACACTGTCAGTACAAGACCTCCAGCATATGTCACTCAGATTGAAATTCACTACAGTACAGCAGTGTTTTCCCTATATGTTGTAGGTGGGTAAGGCATAGGTCATGCTGTTCTCTAGTGTGATTTGATATCGGCTAAGTACCCTGTCAACTTCTGACTTATCTGTTAGAACAATGACCCATAAACATTCAAGATCATTTGCTTCCAATTGCCATCAACTCAGAAACAGGTATTGCCATTTTTGGAGTGCTTTCTGTCCACTTGATCCTTCCAAAATAGATCACAACAATTGATTTTGACATTCCAGTTTTCCAAACAGTTTTAGCAATAAAAACTAGGTCAAGCCTGCGCTAAAAAAAATGACCTCTTCTGCTGGTGTGAAGTTTCCAACAGTAAAAAAGAGACTACTGAAAACTCTCTGCTCTTTGTATCCTTTAGCATCCTGATTATGGTTTCTCTTATCATTTTCATTTGCACTTGTCAAAACCTCGTTAGTTTCTTCTCACTATTTCCATTTCTTCTAAGCTCCAAGCCTCCCCAGCCAACCAGTCCCTCAGAAGGGTGCTTCCTTTCTTACAGTAAATTAAGCAGCAGGCTCTCATCAACAGAAAGTAACAGAATTTTTCCACAAACCAAAAGACTTCATGTTATGTCACTTACTTAGAGATTAAGACTTGCTCTTTTCCACAGGTCAAACGTCCTCAAGGATGCCAGAGAAGATCAGAGGTCCTGAAAGAAAAGAGCCGTCTCACTGCAACCATTCATCTAGAATCTAGGAGGCTGCCCACAGACCTTCCTGTAAGTACCGATGTCATCTCATCACTGACTCTTTGCTTGCCAATTTCAGACATTTACTTAGCTTTGAGAGATGCTCCCAGTTGAGACAAGCTCATTTGGCGCCCATTTGAGCTGCGCACCAACATCTCCCCTTAGCTGGAGGCCCCATACATGCCCAACACCTCCAGCCATGCCGATTTCACAGACTCACAGAATCTTCACGGTTGGAAGGGACCTTTGGGATCGAGTCCATCCAAACAAAAAAAAACAAACCAAAAAATGCCACACACACCAAAACAAAAACCCCATCACCACAACAATCACCACATCCAACAGGCTTGGGCACTAGAGCATGCCCTGAAGAGCCATGTCTACACATTTCTCAAATCCCTCCAGGGATGGTGACTCCACCACCTCCCTGGGCAGGCTGTTTTCCTCTCAGGAAAGTCATTCTTCCCAAGATCTCATCTAAACCTCCCCTGCCCCAACTTCAGACCATTTTCCCTGCTCCTCTCACGATTCCCTTGGGAGCAGAGGCCAACACCCACCTCTGGACACCCTCCTTTCAGGGAGCTGTGGAGGGCAATGAGTCTCCCCTCAGTCTCTTCCAAACTAAACATGCCCAGTTCCCTCAGCCTCTCCTCGGGTGACTTGTTCTCCAGACCCCTCACCAGCTTGGTGGCTCTCCTCTGGACACGCTCCAGCCCCTCAATGTCCTCCTTGTGGTGAGGGGCCCAGAACGATGATTTCTCACAGCTTACACGTTTTTCACGGTCGCAATCGGGTCGAATGCCTCAGCGGCCGCGCGCCCCACAGAGCCCGAAGGCAGAGCTGCCTCGCGCCGGAGCGGCCACAGGCGGGCGGCGCTGCCGGGGGACGCCGGCTTCGGGGAAGGCGCTGGGGCCGGAGGCCCGGCCCTCGGCGCCTCCCGCCCCCGCCCTGTCGCCATGGCGAGGACGCGGTGCGTGGCGGCAGCGGGTTAGAGCCGCCGCCAAGGCCACCGGCCACCTCCGGCTTCCCACCCGCCGGGGCCTGAGTATCGGGAACCGTTGAGCGCCGGGTGAAGGCGCTTATCCTGCAGCTGCGCCATGAGTAGAGGTCTGTTCCCCTGGAAAGTTCAACCGCTATTTTTTATATATACTTACTTTTTTATTTTTTTTTAGGCGCCGAGGCAGTACCAAAGCCAAGGGTTGAGGGTATGTAGCATGTGGGGGTGTTGATACGTGAGGGCTTGTGTGTGAAGTGGACTCGGGTAGTGCCAGGAGTCAGGGAAGGGCAGCCGTCTTTGCACAGCCCGGGTGGGACAGCCACGGGGGGACAGAGGAGAGCCTGGGCATGGGTTGAGCACCTTAAAACCAAGTGCTAGCTGGGGCTACGGCCTTGTCCTGGTTACCTGGAACAAATTACGCATATCATGCTGGTAATAGATTTTAATTTTTTTATTTTTTTATTTTTTTTAAAATCAATCATATCAGCACTTTCAGTGTCGTAAAAGTGGCCTGGCTGTAAGTCTGTCCTGCCACACATCCTTTTATTTTGAGGTGCTGGGTAGTACCTCACATGGGCAACAAATACATCCCCAAAAGCAGGGGGATGTAGCCATCCCCGCTTCCCAAGCTGCTCCACTTGCTGGGAAACACTCACTCTCCAGTTGGGCTAATATGTGCCTCAGAAATTGTGTGGGAAGAGCTAAGTGATGTGAATGGGTTTCCTAAAATGTGCCAGAAAAGGCCGTTAGTTGGGCTTTTACCTTCAGCTTCAGTGCCCACTGGAGGAATTCCAGCCTGTGGGGAGATTCCCTTGACCACGTCATTAAATATAGCACCTCTGTAGAAACAAGCTGTGCTGTCTTTTCTTTTGCTGCATTCTGTAAGTGTTTTATTACATAAATAGATGGGGCTTGGGCCTTCTAATAAAGGAGTAAAGGGGTTAGCAGTCATTAAATTAATATAATGGCTCCCATTTCAGAAGGACATGTTGCTGATTCCTTCTATCACGTGTCTTTGGTTGTAATTTACCTGTAAAGGTTACAGTTACCTTAGAAATGAGGGGAAAACACCATCCGTTTCTCTGGGAAAGCAACCTCCCACCTCCAAAATAAAAAATAAATTGACATTATTATGAGGCAGTTTGGTTTGTTTTCCATTCTCAAGCTTTGAGTTTGAAATAGGAGTCAGGGAAATAGTTTTAGTCTGTGTGAGGCAGTAATGAACTCTGAAAAACATCTGTGTCTTGTTATCCTGTTGGCGTGAGACCTGTGTGCCTGCCAGCCTGTCTTATCCTGTACTTGATTTCTGTGCAATGGGAACTTGGATTGTGTAGGCCAGCAAGAAGCTATTGTATCCTCCAGCCTGGTGTTACGTGGGTGCAACCTGGAGCCTGAGATCTATAGCATGCTACAAAGTACACCTGCCTGTCCATAGCTTTTCCTGGTTGCAGTGGCTCTACCGGGTTTTTCAGGTTCTCCTCTCAGCTGCTTAACCCCTCTGCCTTTTCTGCCCCACAGCTGCAGATGATCAGCTCTCCTGCCTTGCCAAATTCAGCAGGTGCCATTAAGATGTGGTCTGTTTGCTTGTTCTTACCTAATACCTCAAAATTAAGAGGCTTGTAGAAAGGTTTGCAACTTCTCTCAGTATTGTTGTTCCAAAATTTAATTACTATTTCTCACTGAATAACATCTTCCTAAAAAGATATTTTTCTTTCTGTATTGCTTCTGGATAGAATCCTGTCATTATCTTTAAAAGTGCAATCCTTTATAGTGATGAATTACTCGTATGTTTTTATTCTATTGATCTCTTTTTCCATTATACACTCATGTAAATTGTTGCTGCCTCCGCCTGTAGATTAGTTTATTTATAAATAATACTTTTTCTTTCAAATGTTATCATTAGTACTGAACCCTAAAAGAATGACTTAGGAGAAATATCATATCCTGTTGTATTTTCAAACTATAATTGTCTTTGTTATTCCATTCTAAGTATCACAATTTTAAAAATTACTTCACTAGAACTGTAGCAAAATATCAAATCAATGAAACAGCTTTTGATCCCAGAAAGGCTGATGCTGATCACTCAGTATCAACTTCATTCATATCTAACATTTATTTCCTGTAAAATAAATTTCCTTCACTAAATGTAGCAAATAGTTAAATTCCCCCCCCCCCCCCTTTATATTCTGTTTTCCCATCCCTATTAAAGTTTGTGCCTTGAGGCCTACCAGCAGGGCATGCAATACTACATTAAACCAAATTTAAAAGTAAGGGTGCTCCTGCTGCTAACGTCCTCAGATCACAGACATGCAAAATGAAGGAACTGGCAGCTGAAACTTTAATGGTAGGAAGTGCAGACTGAATACTTGGGGAAAAAACACAGTAGCTCTATGTGACAAAAAAGTCCTATTAGCATTTATGTTCTTCAAAATGACGAGTTAGACAATTCTACTAACTGTGGGGCTTTCGGCTTTTGTTTCAAGTAAACCCCTGTGTTGTAAGTATAGGATTACTTACATTTTTTATTCAAAAGATTGTTACTATTACGGTTATATATTTCAAATGTTAATACAGTGAGTTCCTGTTTTTATATTCCACCCTGCACGTTCAATCATTTCTCCACCTTTCGTATTAACTTAAAATATTTTTAATACTTGGACCTAGATAGCTAGAGGAAGCACAGGGAATCACATGCAAGTAAGATTCCTGCATCAGTTGTCCCTGTGCAAATGAAAAGCACTCCAATGACAGAGAAAAAAACTTTGCAAGTATAGTCACAACCATTCCTATGCATTATGTCCTACTGAAGTAATGCTGAGGCCTGAAAAGATGTGTGTGGACCACCTGGAGTCCAATTTTACATGTAGTACACTGGAAATAAATAAGTTGACTGGGAAACATCATAAGGATAAAAATACACATCACTGTGAAGACATAGTTTCAAGCAAAGTTGGTTTTGTTTGTTTGTTTTAGTTAAAATGAATGTGTTGCCTCAAGCAATCCTACAAAGCCCAGGGGAGCATCCCCGGTTCATGGAGCAGACTGTTTGTCCCTCATTAGACTTTGCAAGGTATGTACCTCTTTTCTTTCAGAGCATCGTTTTTACTGTGAATAGCTTCAATCAGTTATGCCAAGGGGGCAAATTATGTTTACTTTTTTGCAATATTTAAAACTGCAAGAATCAGAGGCAAGGAAATTCTCTCTTAGGAAAGTTTCATAATTAAAAAGGGAAAAAAAAAACTGAAATAGGAAATGTGTTCTGTTTAAGGTAGATATTTCATCCTAATTTTTTAAAACCCCTTCAAGAGCCATAGGAAGTTATTTTCATTTAGCATTGATACAAATGTAGGTCATTGAAAATGTACTTATTTGGATGAAAAAACATGACATTTATAAAACTGGCTTGAAGAACATTATCATGTACTTAAAAACTGAGAGAGTTAACAAAAGCACCATAATACTTCCAAGCCCTCTTCATGTGGGCACATGACTACATGGCTTTCCATTCCATTGCACTCATTTCTCCTTTTATCAATACCTTATTGTCTCTCAGATACTACTCTTATACTCTTCCCCACTATGCTCTTTTTCCTGGAATTCCTTCTATTTCATAAAGAATTATGATTATTTTCTTCTTCCTCCTCTTCTTTATTTTTTTGGTGTTTTTTTTTTTTTTTTTTTGTTTGTTTGTTTCTTTTTTTCCTGAAAGGTCAGGGGCATCTTGGAGTTCAGCAGCTATTTGTCTGTGTCTAAAAGCAATAAACATCAAGAAACATGGTATCCTTGGGCACAGTCTTTCTGAGGTGCTCCTACTGAGGGATGGCTGATAGGATAAGGATATGCAGTGATGTCTCATAGTTGTTTGGGGTTTTTTTAATATTTTTTTTGGCTGGAGCCATGTTTTGCAGCCATCATTTTTTCCAGTACTGCATTGCTGGAGAACTCAATGCAGAGATGGGAGGCTTGATTTTTCCCTTTACTTGGGGAGTATCATGTTCAAGAGGATCATTCTGCAGCAGTTCCATAGAAGTTGTGCCTATTTGCAGAAAATAAATGTTTGGTGCTGTAGTGGATGAAACCATGCTGTAGATGCCTACTGAGTAGAACAAGACAAGCTCTGCCATTTTCTTTGGTTGGAAATTGTGAGGAAATTGAAGTCTGAGTTAACAGAATAGGCAGTGAGGATAGAAAGTTAGGTGCAAATGAGTTTTGTCATTTATGCAATTTTATTCTGTTCTTTGATTGAAACTTTATTTCTAGGAAAAATATCCGTATCTATTTTTTTGCTGTGTAGATTGGTAAGAGAAATAGTTATTGGAATGCATAGTGTAGAATGTTAACTCTGTGTTAGGTGTCCGTTGGATTAAAGTACATTTGTCTTTCAGAAGTGAGTGATTTAAAATTAAATAGGAGCCAATTTATAGGGGAAGTAGACTTTTTAATAAGCTATTTATGCAATATAGTGAGTCATCATGGAAACACTGGAGAAATAAGGCTAAAAAAGTTTGGGAAAAGCAAGTGACAACTTCTAGAAGAAAAGAAGCAATACCTTTTAGCTAGTGCCATCCTCACCTCATTTCTCTATTAAGAAACAACGTCCCTTCCAAGTCACAGCCTCAGATCTGCACATTAATTACTTTTATTGTTGTTAATGCTCATTGTATATAACGACATTTTGAAATCATGATTATTTTAGTTGATGGCATTTCCTGTTGTGGATTTTTTTTTCTATGTATCATCTGCCTGTCTTTTCTGTGTTATCGCTACATTAACATCATTGATAATAACAGCCAGGATAAGGTAAGTTGTTTTAGTTACTTAAATTCTTTATGATGTATGACCGTGTTTGTAGTTGCATTAGTCCAATGCAAGGTATTGCAGACTTATGTAAACAGTAATTGGTTTGCAAGTTGTTGCTTTTGGTTTTTTTTCTCTTGACTGTAATTCTCTTTAAGTTAGAGGGTGTTACCAAGCAGAACTCAGACATTTATGTCTTAACTGTAAGGCAGGTGACATTTTAAATTAAGTTATTCTATGGGCTTTTCCCTTGATTTTTTTTTATTAAAATACTTTGAGAGGATAATGAGAAGGCATCAGGCTTCATTTTGTTCCAGTTTGAGATTATTTTTAACTGCAGTGTGGATTAAGTTGTAGCAAGCTGATAGGGATGTCTAGGAATTTGCTTGTTTTAGTTTGGGGGTTTGGGCTCCCCCCTTTTCCCATATCTGGTGTGTTCTCTATATGCTACTGATGTGCAGAAAGCTCATTTTTGCAGTCTTAAAGTAAAAAGGCCAGTCAGGGTTTTTTGTGTTGTCTACTGAGTACTTTAGTTACCCAGAGATGATATTTTTTCATTTTCTGTTACCTCATATAATACTAGTATATTAATGTTTTACATCAGTTTGAAAAATACAATAATTATCTTCATTATACTAATGGCATTACCTGTCTTCCTAAATTGTGTCTATTTTTGTGAAATAGTGAAAATTTTGGTAGTGATTATATTTTCAGTATTGACTACAACTGAATTCTTATAGCAATATCCCTAAGGTGTACATTTTGCATGGTCAGCAGCAACTCATTTGGGTTGTGTTACGTGCAGCTTGAAAGCACAAACCTCTGTTGGTGCAGCTCAGTAGTAGTAAATTCTGGAACAAATTTAAGTGCCCTATTTGTGCCGGAAGTTTTCACTATTGCATTGTTTTAAATACAGACATGTCAAAATAGCTCTACATTGCTTAGCTGTTTTGTTTTCATTTAAATGAACTTCATGAAGTGTCTTTGGTATTCTCAGAACAATAAGGAGCATGATGCTTATATTAGCTAACATTACGAAAAGAATTTACTCTCATTGCTGTAATGAAAGACAGCAGTGTAATACAGACAGAGAAAGGGGAAAGTAATAGATTTATGTGGAGCACTAATGTTGAATTTCTTTTATCTTTGAGTGATTAACCAGACAATCTTTGTGCTCTTGTAAAGAAGAATAAAAATAAATTCACATTATTTTTATAAAGATAATATCCTTTATAGTCAGGATATCAGGATCTATTTAAATACAATTTATGGTCAGTAAGTGCATATTATCCTTTAAAATTCAAGACATCTCTTCTGTATCAGAGCAGAGATGCAAAGAGATGATGGCTCAAGTGAAAGGTGAAATGATGTACAGTTCAAATTTTAAAATTAGGTCCATGCATCCTGGAATTTGCTGCTTATTTTAATGCCCTTTGAATTACCCTCTTAGTCTTCACCTTTTGCAATATTCTGCTCAAACTGTGGATAGCTGAGAGCAGTATTAAAAATCCATGCATTGCACTAAGGAAAACATTTTGGCTTGGATTTGAGATTATTATTTTTTTTTTAATTTTGAAAAAGTTAAATACAAAAGAGATGGGACCACTCCGGTCCTTACTGATAATGCAAAAATGTAATGGTTCTTGTTTAGAAAACAGTTTAAAATTGATAGCTTAATCAATTATTATTTATTTAGTTAATACACAATTTCTTCTAGTTTAGACAGAAATATTAGATAACCAGGTCCTTGAAAGCTAATAACAACGCTGTTTGCTTTCAGAAATAAAGATTTGAAATAGTTAGAGACCAAAAAATTAAAAAGATGTTTGTATATGTTTATAGAATGTCTGATATATTACTTTGTCAATATTTCAGTTTTTAGCTCTACTTGACAATGCTAATATATTATACATGCTGCAGAAGCCTATGTTAGCATCTCACAGTGTTTCTTTTAATTTTTTTCATTTAAATTTAGGATTCATTTGATCAAAGACAAAGATGGCATAGATGATTATTTGGCGAAGAATATCAAAGGGCTGTCAAAACAAGAAGCCGCTGCGTAAGTTGGATTTTTTGAGGCATTTTAACATCCATAAGTTTATTGTTTCCTTTGTTTCTAGTCATCATAATCATTTAAATTTAAATATCCCTAGGCCCTACCCTTTTTTAGTGGAACTTGGCATTTAAAAATTGAAGTTGATATTAAATAATGATGGTTCATTTCTCCTGATCTTAAATATATCAAAGCATTTAACTCCTTAGTTTTACTAATTTTTATATTTACTAAAGTATTATATCACTTTTGTAACATTATTGTTAAGATTGTGTCAGTAATTATATTCTAAATTGTGCCGCTTTTTTTTTTGCTTTTTTTTTTCTGAGCCTCTGTGAAATATCTCCTCTGGGGTGGAAGCTTAGCATACCGACATACACGTTCTTGTGATTTTGAATTATTATTTAGGCAAGCCCAAGCGCTGACTTTGGTGGTAAAGCATTTAATACACCATTAGTTATTTAACAACCCAATGAATGAAAGAAATCTAGATAACTTTTGATTTCTTACAGCTGAGGTATTTACATTGAGAAGTTACAAGAGACTACAACTGACTTATTCTTCTGGAGTCTTTTAACAGATCTGGGGTTCAGCACCATCAAAATTAATGAAAGAATTCTAACAAATCTGAATTGCTGGTTGCTTAAGTGAGATGATTTATTTATTTCAATATTTAAATAATAAAAAGATGCATATACAAGGGCTCTAGGCACCTTAACAATTAATATTGCAAGATCACCCTTGCAGCATAAGAACATTCTATCAATCACACAGGAATTCGACCAGTGTTCTTGCAAAACATGCTTCTTTTCTGCTTCCTAGGTTAAGAATGTATCTGCAAACTTTCCCTAAAAGCTTTCAACTTAAAATCTAGAACATTGCTAAATTTGAGTTGAGGGATAATAACTTTTGCAGTGTCCTAAAACCATACCATGTAATACTCAGCCAGCAGACACACCTTCCTTTCCTGTGATACATGTCCAATTCACCTTTATTTTTACGATGGTGACACAATAAAACTAGCAAGTGTTCTGACTGTCAGCACAAAGACTGGTCTGATGATCTAGGAGAGCAATTTGTTTAAAGCAACCTCGTGCCCTACTTCCTCTATTTGATTTAAAACAAGGTTCAAAGTTGATGGACTAAAGATTAGTTCAATGGTGGGATTAGGGAGGACTCTTTGAGCGTGTCATCCCAGGGTTTCCAAAGTTCAATGCGTTCCTTTGTTTTTGTAGGAGAGTCTCTGTTATCATGGTCACGGTCTGTGGGAGAGAGCAGCTTGACAGTGTCAGGGAAGTGAGTTAGGTGAGGCAGTGGGAAGTGCCATGTTACTGCTCTGTGAGTACACGTGGTTGATGTGGGACAGTTACCTCTGATCGTGCTGTCATACTAATTGTGCTAGCTGTCATAGCTGATTTAAACATTCCTTGCTTAAAGAGAAGGAAACCGAGATTGGTCTGTGACTCGGTCACATTTGGCATGAGCTGGACCAACATAAGGAACAGACCCTTCCCGAGCCAATGCTGTGTTGACAGAGGTCCTGTCCCCTGAATTAAGGGTAGCATAGTTGCTCTGTGAGGGGGACGGAAGATTCAGACCTCAGGGAGGAAGAACAGAAATAAGTGCATTTGCTGATTGTCACCCTAGTTCCACACCAGCTATGCAGTGTTGCTGTAGTCATTACGCTACAACAATTATTACAGCCTGACTTGCCTTCCCAGTGTCTTTAGCCCCAGTGGATTTCCACAGTACGCACACTGTGCTAGGGACAGAAGTGCTCTCTCTGTGATTACACAGGAAGTCACTGCTATTTTAGGAAGGCCTTGGGGCTTCAAAGTGCATTTTATAGCTCTGATTTGATCAGGTCAGCCTTTTACTGCTATTGAAAAAAAAAAAAAAACAACCCACAAACCAACGGAAACGAAACACAAAAAAGCCAAAAACCCTCCTTTATGATTTTTCTTTTTACATCCAGACACTGAATCTGGATGTTGTAGGAAAGGAAATCAGCAAGCAAATCAACAATGAAGTGAGAATTTTATCATCTCATCTGGAATACCTGCACAAAATGGGGTGTTTCCTTACTATTTGGTAGTGTGCTGTTTTTCAAAGTTATCAAAGCCTCTTAGAAGATGAAACTGAAATATCATGTCTTATCTGGTTTATTTCTATGGAGATTTTTTAAGTATATCTTTTAAAAGATTACATTCATGTTCTGTGTATTTAATTATTCTTAGAATTTTAGCTTTTGCTAATTGCTCAGCAGTTACAAAATTTCCATAGTAAGTAATTTACTAATGCTGTTCCATAAACATGATACAATTGTTGGAGAGCAAACAAATGGTAACAAACTAGTAGCTACATGGTTATAATAATACTAGACTAATCTAGTTGTAAAAAACTAAATGCATTAACTGTAATTTCAAACCAATTTTTAAAGTAAGGCAATGCCATATCTGTAAATGATCTTATTGAAATCAGTGTTATGCTTTGTATGTCTCAGCAGACAACAGATGTTTTTATTTTTAAAAATGTGAGAAATATGCTGATTAGATTTTTTTTAATATTCTTTCAATTCCAGAAGTAGTTGTTGCACTTCTTTATAAAAGGACAGGATATCTTTCTTTTGCTGCCTAAATATCTGTACTTTGGTTTAATATGGAGGTTAACTTGATAATTCAGTCATTATTTTGTCAAGACAAATTATTGTAGCCATGCTTCTACTTAATATTAAACATACTTTAATTTTTTTTTTGTGCATGTTAGGCAGATAACAAATTTATTACATCCTAAATAAAGGAGTGTATAGGTAGTATCACATTTATGGAAACAAGTGGTGTTCCTTAAAGCTGTTCCCTAAAATTGTATCCTTCACAATATTTTTAAAATTAAGATAAGATCATTTCTTCATAGTTGAAGGGGGAAACAAAGGTTGCAGTAATCCTTCTATTATACAGTATTGTACGGTGTTCCAAGCGTGAGCAAATTAGAAGAGTTCCATTAAATTCCAAGTGTTTATGTTATAATCTCATTTTTCTGTGGAAAACGTGGAGATGTTTTTCATTTCTTTTAATTTGTAATAATTTTTTGTCCCAGGGTGATATGATAGAAAAGAAAAAACAGTGCTTAAGAAAGATACCGCTTTAATTATAGTAAAACAGGATATTGCTTTGTTGTTTGGTGTTTTTTTCATCGATTTTGCTTTTGTTTCCTTCTCTAAGACTTTAACTTGAAATAAGTTAACGTGGTGTAAGAAGCTGAAAATGGAAAAAAAATGAAAGTCCCATTAATGCAGAATGTGACCACTTTCCTGCCACTGAACTAGACTTTTGTAAGCTTATGAGGCGGTTGGATGACTCCACTGGCCCTCAGTGCTTTCCCTGATACTTTTTGTTCTTGGCCTTCACTCAACAAATCATTAATGGCTCAAAATCAGGTTGCAGTAAAAATTAAAAATTGTCCTTATGACTGATTTAAGAGTCAAAAAGGTCCTGATGAACTGTAAAGTAAGGCACTTACTATCAAAAGATTGATTCCAGGGTTGAATTCTCAAATTAGTTTGGAGCCTAGAATGGACCAGAATTTCATATTGTCATTCCTGTTTCCTGATCTTTTTGTCAGGGCCAGAAAGATCAAATAAAAGTTCCCTCCTCTTCATACAAATGAAAACTGTCCAAAGACAACTACATCATCAAAAAAGAGTTAAAGACTAGAAAGAGAGACTTTGAAATCTTTTGATGAGAGGAACAGTTTTGTTTAGTAGTAATTAGCGATTTTACTAGATATATTTCTGAGAATTGGATGACAGAGTTCTACTGTCCTCACTTAACTCATTGACAATCAGATGATATCTAAGTTATTTTCAGAGATGATAGGGGCTGACCTAGATATGCAGGAAATTTGTGTTTCCTGTCTCGCGTGTGGTGCATCAGCGTGTTTTGGAAAGCTTGCCTTGATAAATTTGTGTCAATAAAGATATGCTCTGCTACGGCTTTTGGGCAGGAGGCAAGATTATCTTACATGGATTTGATCAGATGTGTTTGAGTTACAGTGGATTGTTCTGCTTAGAATTCACCAGAAGGCTGGAGCACGTCAGGATTATCTGGAACGCAAAAAGGCAAAGGCTTTCATTCACAGGTGGGCTGTGACCCCAAGGGCAATTGCCAGCTATCTCAGCTAATACTGGGAAGATCAATCATTAAACTACTTTGCAGATTTTATACTGAAAGATGGAATAAAATATTTTTGCTCTAGGAGTGATGGCTGGTGAAAATAGTAGCAGTGCTTTACTTCCATAAACCTTTGTCCTTCTCTGCAAAAAGACCAATGGGGTTTTAATCTAAGTTTAACTCATCCTGAGAACTAGGTTAATTACCATATATAATCAGAAGAAATAATTAAGAATGGGTAATATGATTAGTTGAGCCCCACCTTTTAGGATTCAGACAACTGCCTTAGAATAAGGTGAATTGTACATTTGAAGCACCTATTTCTCCCCGTTGCTTGTATAGAGAGCTTAGAGAGACCAGTTCAGATGTACACATGTACATTTACTGCTGAATCCCACAGTGGAGAACTACTCAATTTTGAAAGCTGTCAAAAGGGTCAGGTAGAAGTATTAGAAAGTTAGGAATTCACTAATTCCTGAGGCAGCATTTCTATAAGAAGCTGGCAAGTCCAGAACAAACGTGACCTGGTATCATTTTAAATCTTCTGTTAGTGCCATCTGATAGAAAATTACTTCAGGGCAAGAATTAAAAGGGACAAATCATTTACTACCCTCTTCCCCAAATTTCTGCTGTTTTCAGTGCAAGTATCAGAAATATTTCTTTCCTACATCCTTACTTCTTCTACCAGTTGGTCTCTGAATATTCAACCCTATGTGTCCTCCAAGACTAAAGAGGAAGAAACTTCCTCCACTGATTAAAAGTCAGGATGGTGTGGAATCCACTGAGGAAGAAAAGTGGGGTTTGTGGGCTGATGTAGAGGGGAAGGACTAGCTTGAGGGGGATTTAATTTATTATTTTCATCATAACCATGGTGGATTAGGAAGCCCTACTTTTAGACCAGGCTTCTTCTAATCTTGTCCTCTAAGTTATTTACATCATGAGAGTTTTGGTACTTAGTTTTAGATACATTTGCTTTTCTGTTTGTCCTGATTCTAGTCTTTTGTGTTCATGAACCAGTTCCTTAAGGCAGCTGAGCACAAACAGCCGATTGAGGTTTTGATTAATCCGGACTTTTTAGTAGCTCTGACCTCTACCAAATACATTACTAATGTTACTTCATAGATGACCTATGAAATCTTTTACTCAACAAATAGATTGGAGCCTTTTTTCATTGACAGTTTATATTGCTATGTTTTCTTTTTCACAACCTGAAATATTTACTGGGACTCGCCAGTTAGAACATGCATAATTTAGGCTTGGGAATTTTGTGTTGTAAGGTGGATTTGACCATTTCCGTGTTACAGAGTGAGGCCCTCAAGGGACAGGGGAGGGGCACTGCCAAGAATAAGTCTTAGGAAAAATATCTTGATGTATCTTGTTGGTGTGGGGTTAAGGGGCAGCAGCTATTACTAGAAAGCTTGCAAAAGGCAATTTCAGACACAGAGTGAAAATTTGTAGGTGCAGATTCTCCTTTTCCCTTGTATTTTGCTTCTAGATTGCACAGTACTTGTTTGTAGCAATGCAGTGATTTGAGCTGCTTCCATTTCTTCTGTGTCTAAGAAGACGAGGGAGAGAGGAGAGCTCAAGGCAGCTAAAGAAGGGCGTAGCAGCCAAAGGAAAAGTGTTTACCTTTCATGTTCAGGTCCTAGGAAGATTTTGCTGTTCTTGCTGATGTTTGGATAGGACCTGTGAACACCTTATGACCCTCTTTGCTCACATTGCACTGGTTCAGAACTAGTGGAATGTTGTGCCAACTTATTTGCATATTATAAGGATATTTCTTCACTTTTAAATACTAAAAACTATGGAAAAGGGTAAATCAGAACCAAAGAAATGTATTCTTTTATAGTAAAAGAAATTTTAAATTAAGGCACTCTATCCCAAACTCCCCACTGATTGTGGAACGGGAGATGGCACAAGTCATTTATTGAGTAGATGATAAATTTTAAATTTCTTTCACAATATTATTTAAATATGTATTTTTTTCTGTCTGAATAATTCCTAACAATCTTGCTTGCCATGACCAGGATTCAATGTTTATTAAACAACTTTCAAAAAGATATTTTAGCGCTTAGAGGCACACATTCTTTTTGGTTAGATGAATTATCTCTGCAAATTCCAGGCCTGATAAACATATTATTTAGTGTAATTAGGCAGTGATCTAAGAACAGAACTTTGTGGGAAGTGAATGGCTTTCCTTTCCAAAAGAAACTTCTCTGTGCTTTTGTGTAATGTGAAAGGTTTTTCTTGAAAAGGTTAAAAAAAGTTCTAATCAACTTCTGTACATTATGTAGAACTTCATTTTCTAAACTCTGCAAAAGAAAGTTTCATATTTAATGGGAAATCATGAATTATTCCATTTATTATCTACTTCCTCCTTTCAAAGACATGATCTGGATAAAAGGCGGGGTGAATAATTTCAAAAAATACAATACATTTTTAATGGGAAGGTGCAAACTACAGATTCTCATGACTATTAGCAAGTATAGAGGAAACAGAATTTTACTTGCAAAAACTCATCAAACTCTTGCAAAGATAAAATACATGACATACTTTAATAAAGAAGAACACAGTGAGCTGAAGTTTTTCTTTTTTTATGTAACTTGTTGTTTTTACTAAGTTTGGTCTTACGATTTTCTAGTGCTTTCATTTCTCAATAGTTCAACAATATTTAGCACTGAAGATAATGTACAAGCAATACACAACTGACTCCTATTTTTAAAACACTCCATAAAGGTGAAGCATTACTAACATACAAAGAGGGTCTGAAATAAAGAAAGTCTAATTTGCCCTTGTACAATCACTACTTCCTAATAATTCTCAGTGAATCCTGATGAATTGTGTAAAATCCTCTTTTTTGCTTTTCCTCTTAATCTCTGTGTGGTCTGTTTGTCCTTGGACTACTGAGCAAGTTCTTTTGGGGACTTGAATAAGACATCATAAACAAACACAAAAATACTATGGGAATTGTATAATGAATGTATAGCCTTCTATAGGGTTTTTTGACAATTCATAGTATCAGCTTATGAAACCCCAGAAAGTAAATAATTTTTAATTTATTCTTCTAAAGATAATTTTGTATGCTGTGAACGAAACTTTCAGAGAAATTTAATGACTTCTCCAATACCATGCAAGTCAAATGGAAAGGGTTCCAAACTCAGATGTTTCTAGCTCTCAGTCCATTAGGTCAGCTCTGAAATAAAAGAGGAAAGTTGAAAAATACTTCATTTTGATAAATAATAGTCCATAAAAGATGGTTGGAATTACTTTTTGTTAATGAACATAATTAACTTAGAAAGAAAAGCAGAGAGATTAATGAAGATAATGGTTTTTTTCTGATTATGCTTGAAATAATCACAAGTGTGTGTGCAGAAGTTGTGTGTTCTCATGTATAAAGAACATTTCTATAACAGTAGCACTTTTATCTTTATTTTCAGTGCTTTCTTTGCATTTATGTTTAGGGACAGAATGTTCCAAAAGTTCATTGCTAAATTTATATTTCCATTTTCTGGTTAATGAGGATTCTTAATTACTACAGTACTTACATTCATTTTAAAATACTTTTTCTGTGTCATCCTTTGATGTTTATAATTGATTAATTTTTCATTTTATGTAGTATTAAAGTGGCAGTGCAGCTTTGAACAAAAGGAAGCGAGTTCAATGTATGTGTTCTTTACAGGATTCTACTGACAGGTTATGTATCTGCCTTTAATTGCATGATTTAGGTTAAAGTGTGGTTTGACAACAGTGTGAGACTGTGAGGCGGTAGAAGAAAATACTGCAATACTTAAGCTGAAAGTTATTGTACCTGTATATGGTATTAAGTACCTTGATATTTATTTTCTGATATACTTCTTTTCATTTTTCTATTAATAGCTCTGAATACATAGCTCCATAAGCCTTTTCTTATTGAAAAAAAATTGAATTGTAACAAAAGTCAATTTCAAGTTGATGTTTTTCCCTCTTATGATATGTGCAAATTGTCATGCAGGTTTTTTTATTTACTGTTTAGAGTAGGGAACACTTATTATAACATTTGGGGGTTTGATGGACTTTATGCTTTTTGTATTAGGACATAAGCTATTATAATTTGGAATTAAAAGCATGCACCCCACCCCAATATAGTTTCTCAGCCTTAGTAGTCAAAAATTCTGATGTGTAAGCTAATCGTCTATTACTACTTAATGGCATTTACTGTACTTTCGTATTGTTCTTTAATGAGATTACTTTAGTCTACAACTGCATATTATCAGCCAGTAAATATTGCATTAAATGTATTTAAATAGACAGTCTTTAAACTAGGATTAACGAGGGCTGTGCCCTGATTCAGTTAAATAGCTTTGTATCAGTACCAGTATGTGGTGAAAATGTGATGAGTACCTTGACCAACTGAGGACTTGACTCACCAAAGTACTTAATGTATATAAATTTTCACACTGAATTCAGGTACGTGGATATATTTTCAAGTTGCTGTGTACCTCACTTTGGTGAATCGCAGCCCAGACACATGACAACGTAGATTTCAACAGTGTGAGTACATATATCACTGTAATCTGGATCGTAACATTGCTGAATGCAATAGTCAAATCTTCAGCTTCCGTATTTACCAAGTGTTTGCTTAATTGCTTTTTTGTGCTCCGCAAAGCCCTGCAGAAGTTTTAACTCTATTTTAGATATGGGTCACTAAGAGTGTTGCAAACAGGTTTTGGCTGTCCAGCTATAACTAAACAATAATTCCTGTTTTGATTCCTAGGCAGAGCAGCCTGAAGTTATAAATTCTTGCAACATGCTTGCCTTTTTAGTGTTTTGTACAGTATATTTTTACTTAATGCATATAATTTTCAAATTTTAGTGAGGAATTTCCTGTGTCTCCTTGTTTATGCTGTGTGTGTTTGCATATAGGTTAAATGCAAAGTAGCTGAGTATTTATATACTTCGTGTAATTTTAACTTTCTTGTAGATTTATAGACAGGAAATGTGGGGAGAAAAATGTTAAATGGATTTGTTTAAATAAACTTAAGCAAAAATATCTTGATTACTTTTTCATAATTTTGTGATCCTCAGCTTCTATATCAGACATTTATATCAGTCATTGACTTGCCGACTACAGAAGGAAACCCCAAGTGGATGAAACCTATTTGAATACAGTTTTTAAACATTATAATAATTGGTAGAGTAATTATTTTACACTGGAAGTACACTTTAATATTTTATATACTATCGTTGTTTAATCCATGCCGTTTTGTGCTTTACAAAATGTAATTGCTACAATACACTTGTAGTGTAATCAGCAGCTGGCATTACCCTATAATACTAATTTAGTCATACAGAATCTAAAGATATTTTTAAAAATGTCATCTGAAAATACTTAACTTTTGCACTTATTTTGTATGTCTGTAATTGACCACACCAGACAGGAGGCATGGAGAATTAAGCTTATAATAAATAATTCTGTTACGCTATACTATTTTGATAATTTGTAACATCAGTACCTGCCTCTTGGCCTCTTAATTTCTTTTTCCTTTTCTCTCTTTCAGCTAAAGGATAGAATTGCTAAAGGCAAATAGCTTTGCTGTACAGGATTTTAAGGGGAATGCAGTCTGATCTCCCAGCATTGCTTGAGAGTCTTGTAAAAGTACAGTACCATAACATAGGAAGGTCCTTGAGATTGTAAGCACAGTGGTATGATTTTTGCACTGGTAAAGGCAGATTAGAATCAGCTTTCTGTGAATCCTCAGCATGACTGGAGGTCGTTTTAGACTAGCAATGATAATAGTAAAAGAAATCCATATAAGAAAATTATATAAGTAGCTGTATAGTTTAAGAACAGTAAAATGCCTGTAGCAATACCCAGGTACACTTAAAGCACAGTGTTAACAATAGCGATGCCTTTTCAAGCTTGCAGACAGACATTCAGTAAATAGCTGCTTCCACCTATGTCATATTACACTACATGAAGTACCACTAAAACGACCGCTTGAACTTTTGGTGGTCGTTTATTTGGTGCTAAAAATTCTTCTGACACCCCCCCCCCCGTGTCAGACGTGCAGAATTTTTCAGCACCTCACGTACAAAATACCGCATCACAGTAACTGATGATGCAGGATGGATGCGTGGTACCCAACTGCATCCACTAAGTGGACCTCATTGCACCGTTTTGCCCAACCTACATAAATAAACGTGGAGCAACACCAAGAGGGTTCCAGTAATGCCAGAGATGAGTGTACAGTCAGAGGAACCGTGGAGTCTCAGCATCCTCTATGTTTGTGTGAACTATCGTGGTTTTCGTCTGTTGAAGTTCGTGGGTTTATAAAACTAAAACAAATCCGCTTTAAATTACAATCAGATTAATTGGTGTCTTTGTTTTAACCACAAATACATGGATACACGCCAGAGTTCATTAAGAAATAATTTTGTTTTTAAAAAAATCCATCCGAAATCATCTTCTGCCAGCGTGCACGCATGCTGGGTCAAAGGGGGAGAGGGACGTGAGGTTGATATTCGTATCAAGGTTCGATTTTAAAATTCAAGGCAGCCGGCATTCCAAAGCGCTCTGCTCGTTCCAGCTGGGCTGGTTTAATCGCTGGCAGGTGATGTTTGCGCCGAGAAACGTAAGCCGGTCTCGGTGGCAGCGCAGGGAGCGCATCATCTCCCGCGCATCTCCCGCGTTTGTTCCGCGCCGGTGCCCTTCTTTGTTCTGCAGCCCTTCCTCGCCGCACTGACAGCTGCCTGATGAACATGTCCTGGCTGCAGTTTCCCAGATTTCCAGTAGATGCCCCCAGAGACCATTAAACCTCTTGGAACGTCTTCTGCTTCAACCTAATGAAAGGCTGGTCTTTTTTCATTTTGCTTCTTGAAGTAACATAATTGTTCAAAGGAAAGCTAAAATCGGCGCGGATGCGATGCAGAAAATCAAGCTTCCTTGTTTAATAACATAATTTATTAGGTAGTAAGGTTCAAAAGGTTTAGTGTAAACTAGTTTATTTAATATAGTAGAAGCATACTCTTAACAGTTGGATTTATAAAATAAGTCATGTACATTTAATTAGGTATCAGTTTTTGATGTTGATATTAGAGATAAAGTAACCTTTGGTTATGTAAACCATGAGATGTTCTGTTCAACCTCTCATTTTACCTGCTGTATGACATCATAAAAAGCAGTATGAAAAGGATTTTGAGGATTGAGAAATTTAGTTCATGTCAAGATAGTTCATCTCATGAAAAGTTTACTTACATCACTCCTCTGTTTGAAAGCACTGTTTGTTGGGGAAAAAAAGAAGATAAAAACCATGGACATTTTCATCTGGAACTTTGAAAACATTTGACTGAAATAACTTCAGAAATTGTTGCAGCGTCAAGCTCTCTGAGATGTCACAAATACCATTCGTCTCCATAATATCATTCATTTTTAGCCCCATTTTATGTTTGTGTGTGATCACTTGCGGCTTATATATCATAGAAAATTCAGGAAATAAGAGTATTATTATTCTGCACTTTTCTGTTTTCGAGTATAACTGAGAGATAGCTTTTATCTTTATGCTTGTAAAATTTGAATGGTTATACAGTAGATAGCATCATTGCTTGTGAGTTAAAATCAGCTATCTTTGCCTAAGGAAAATAGGTTCTCTGTACTGTATGTTTACTTCGGCACTATTTCAATGTCTTTATTAATAGGGATGGGATGGGATTAAAAGAATATTGGGAGTAATTTTTGAAATTGATCCGTTTTACTCTACGTTATGTTTTCTGGTATCGATTTGCTAATAATTTTGTGGGGAAAAATGTGCTTAGATTTCAACTAAAATGCATCAGTCTACAGAAAATAACACATTAAACAGACACAGTTTTCTGAATGACACATTGTTTAGTCACTGTTAGAATCTTTTGGCTGTACTTTCTTGTTTCCTTCTAATACATCTAATGATCCAATATGCACACGCATATACACACAAATAGATCACATTTTATAAATAAGTATGCATGTATGTGTGCCTGCTCTACAGATTGTTATTCCACTGCTCTGAGTTATATTACTGTAGGATTCAGTCCTAGGCCTCTGGAAGTTGGTAGGAATTTTTTACCTATATTCTTCAATTATTTTTTTTAATTAGATGGAATTTTAAAACAGATGAAAGAAGCCATTCCGTATACAGAGACTACATTGAACTGTATTAAGATAGTATGTTTACAGTATTTTTAAGCTGTATGCTGTGCACCTGATATATGACAAATATAGCATATTCTGGAAAATTAAATGTTTATGATAATTTTCATTTGTAGCAAATGTTTTCCGGTACAGAACAGTATATTTTCCCTTGTCTATGTGAACAGTGTATGCTTATCATTCTCAAAAAACACCTATTTCTATATTAAAGATAAATGCAGTACTGTCTGGTCTGAATTGTATCAGGATTTTGTGCTATTTTTGTGTTCGGTTCTGGTACTGAAATACATATGAAGGACTAATGTGTATCTATGTAGTAATTAATAGATTTTATTGTAACCATATTAAATATGAAACAATGTAGATTATTTTCTTCTTACATCTCACATTGTTGTTTATTTCATTGACATCTAGCTAAGAAGTTTTTTACATCACTTTTTAAGAACTGCAGTAGCTCTTCTTCGGCTAGAAGTATTAGTCTCTATTAGTCTCTCTCTAATGTCTTTTAGCATGAGGTCATCTGAATTTATTACATACACTGTACATCTCAGGTTTTAGAATGCCATATTTATTTTAAAGCTGCTGAAGATTTGAAGTTAAATTGATTTTAATCGTAAAAGACAGTCTTAAAAACAGTTTGGAAACTTAGTGGAATATACAAAATAAAATCAACACATCTGGGTCCTTACCATTTTACTGGGACAAAGGTTTGATTTCTTACACTAGATACCTGCGCCTGCAAACCTTTACATCTCTACTTGAGTGTTGCAGGCAGTCCCATTGGACTCATAGTTTTCTCCAGGATAGAAACACAATGATTGTTTCCTGCCACATAAAAGAAATATTTTTATTATTTCCATAAATTACACCTCAAAAGATGTACTGCCTCTTGAGAACATTTGATTGCACAACTTCTTGATATGTATATCTTATCAGAGTTTATGAATGAGATAACTTTGATATAAATTCATCATTGCATCATTTGATTTTAAAATTAGGGAGAAATTATCAAACTATTGCATCAGTGAACCAGTTCCAGCTGAAGTTATATGCTAAACAGCAGCAAAATAATATCTAATGATTGTGTTTCTGGCATAGTATTTGTTTGACATTTTAAACCAAGCCATCATATCCTACAGCAACAGTATTTAACATATACATTGTTTTGATATGTAGAATGTGCCTCATTTTTCCCTGTGCACTGTTTTAAAGCAAGCTAAGAGTTCATTGTGTTTTCATGGACTAGTGTAAACGTGGATTTTTTTCCCCATCAGTCAGCCTTTTTTACCAATATCAGCTAAAGAATACCAGTGTGTTTTTACATGTTTTCAATATATATATTGGTATTCATTCATTATTGCCGTATTTACTTCCCTAGGGTATGACATTAGTAATCATATTTTAGCAGAGGAACAAATACCTTTTCCCTGCTGCTAAACCGCAGAGGTCTCTTCTTGAAAGCTGTTTTAGGTACCTGTACTTATTTGGTAAGGCGGAGGAGAGAATACAGGTTTAAAAGCTTAAAATCTCTCTTTCTTATTCCCAGTAACAGGAATTCATACAAGAAGAACATCTGCATAGACATGCTGCGACAGGGTTATCACAAGTCCTTCTCCGAGCTCTTCACTCTGATAGAGAAGTGGAATGCCTTGAGGGAGGCTGCGGGGCCTGGGTCAGCCATATGGCAGCGGAAGTCCCTGGAGGAGCAGCCTGATAAGCTGGATCAGCTTTACCACTTCCTGACCAGGGCTGAGACAGCCCAGCGAGCAGGTAAATGGGGGGGTGGGGGGGGGATTGTGGGTAGCAGAGCAGCGGGAGCCGCAGCCGCCAGCGCCTGGGGGAAAGCTTCCAAATTGTTTCATGTATGAATTTGAAACGTTACTGCATCTTAGCACATTTCAGCCTTAGTCAACTAAGCTGTATTTATAGAATAAACGATGAGGAGCTGCAGATATTCAGAAGAGGGTTTGTGAAAGGAAAAAAAAAAACACAAACCACAAATGGGAAAAACACGTAGAGTACGTTATGATATCATCAGAAATGTTTGATGTGTTTATAGCTTTGATAACATCTCAATTATGTTCTCATAGTTTGATTATTTATTGTTTTTCTTTATTGATTTGAGTGGGTGGTTTTGTATGAGAAAAATTTAATAGGTGAAATGATGTTCCTCACAGTAATAGTTTTATAAAGCTGATTTTATTAAATACCCTGTCTGCTAACTGTGTTTGGATTTGTGACTGACTTAAAAAGGATTGTGAACATGTCAAATAAATGCAGCACACAGATGTGACATGCCACCTGTGAATTACTAGATATTAGTGAAGACATAACTCCAAATTACTGTATTTTCTCTATTGCCTTCTATTTACTAAGCTCGTATTTATCATTTCCTTTTACTATAAATAGTAACTTAACTTGCTCTGTCTCTTTCCTTTGGAATAATTATAGGGTTGGAGGCAGATGAAGCTCTAACTGCAATCCTGTTTCATAGCTGAGCTGATTTCACTTGAGTTGGCGTATTTTAAGTTGTATTTTGATCATTAAATTTATGAAAATCTACAATAAAGCTTTTGAGTTTGGAATCTAAGCTTTTTGACTGAAATGTAGAAACAGACACGTCATTTACAAAAGGAAGGAACAACAAAAGAACACCTTTCAGTGCTTAAAAAAATGTTAATTTAAAATGTTTATTTTATGTTACTACAAAAGCCAAAGGTGGTGTTTCTTTGTTTAATTCACTGTAATTCTAGGCAGGAAGTCTAGCCAGCCTGGAAGGAATCTTCAGAATTGTCTGGAATTTGACTAAAGCCTGACTAGGGCACCTGAACAGTAGCTTGCAGGAATACAAGAGAGAAGTTTTATGCTCAGATTGCCCTGGCATATTTAATGTTCAAAAAAATAGTAGGCATGGCTTATCTTGATGGGCCCGCTTCCTGCAGCTGCCTGAGGAAAGCATTTTGCCTCTCTTCAGTGCGTGGTATTTTTCAGTGGTCCAGGCTGACTTGTGACAACAGGCTTAGCAAACACACTCCCAGAGAGTCAAGGTGCTGCTGACTGTGCAGTTTCTGCCCCTGTCAAGGACAGGGACGCTCTCTTTCACTGAACCCAACGTTCATTGTATTCTGGGCTCTTTAAGTCTTTCACCTCTCACTGAGACAAGGTACCACCAGTTTTCTGACTGATTGCATCTTGCCTCTAGGAGAGAATACGTCCCAGCTCTGCCCGTTAAGAGTTGGTTAAAATGAAAGAAGAGAAAATAATGAGAACGTGCCACTAGAGCTGGCAAGCATTTTACTGAATTATTAGATCAATGTATAGTTAGTTTTGATTTTTTTCAACAGTTTCAATGCAAACCTTTGCACAAATCTCTTGTTTGTTTTAAGTGGGGCTTGAGTCACCTGGCACGTGAAGAGGTGGATACTCATTCATGTTGCAGGTGTTAGATCAAGTAGTGCTGTGAAAACAACATACAAATTAATACAGCTCATCAAATACTCATTCAGTAGTTCCAGTAATCCAGTTACTGTCTGATTCTAATCAAATCGCTTGGGGCTCTGGCTTATGATCTCCTGACAACTCCAGTTGACACCACTTAAGAAGTATTCAGCTGTTCTCCTCAGCTGGAACTTACCATGATATAGCAGTTACAACAGCAGCTGACCTGCATTTGCTCGTCAGCCACCACCACAGTTCAAGCTTAAAAGGCTGAAAGTAATGTTTGGGGCTGTAAACTGAGAGTTTCATAGTGTGGTTGATGTTGCTAGCTGAGAGTTTACCTGTCTCAGGTATGTTCTCTTGAGGTAACAGTTGTGATGAAGAAGAGACTAGCTGGTATAATTATGAAAAAAAAAAATATCTTCTTGATTGTGAGTTTTTGATTAATTTAAACTTCATGAAGGGACTGCTTTGAAACTGAAGTGGTAAGTGGAAAACAAAACTTCCCTTACTATGTCAGTAGATAATTTTCTTTTTTGTTATTTATTATTTCTCACTTGATATTTTTGTATCACACACTGTTGCTGTCTTAATTTTGAATATAACTTAAAACTGCTGCTCCTAAGAATAGTGTTTAAGCATATTGCTATAGTGCAGAGAAGAAGCTAGGTATTCATTCTTTTTCCGTATTTATTTGTGAAATATGTTGATATTTTCATTTCTTTGTTAGTTTGTAGTTATAAGAAACTATAATGCTGGACAGAAATTGTTTGCTTTAACAGAATCAGTATGATCCATCACGGTGTGGAGGCTGGTATCAGTGACCAATTATTTTCTTTATTGCTGGGTTTGAAAATAGTAATGTTTTGTCTACCACCATTACATTGTATAGACCATTTACCTTCACATATACTAGTGAATACTCTCTCTGGTTTTGTTTTTAGTGGAACACTTTGATTGAACTTCAGATCATACAGGAGTTTTTTGTTGTTTTTTTAATTGGCTATTACCAATATTATACAGTGTGCAAAGAATTTTTTTTTTCTTCTGTCTGACTTCATCTCATTGTTGTTGTATTTTAATACTTCTCAAGTATTTAAAAGTAGAGAGGTAGTATTAATCCCTGCAGCTGCTCAGAAAAATAGCTGACAGAGTTATTTTGCCCTAGGTACAGCATTATCCCCAAAACACTGACAGGAATATTGGCAGTACTTGACTACATTCCTATTCGGCCTTTTTTTGATAATAATAATGTAAATGCTTCTGACTTCAGAACTGAGTTGTTTCTAATTGTTCCTTGATCTTCTTTTATTATCATGGAATGACCTCTCTTTTTACTAGTTCTGGTCTCAATAGCATAAAAGAAAGAGGAGATTGTTTAGCTGTTTAAATCCGTACAGTTGTAGGTTTTTTTACAGAAGAATGCAGGAAAAATGCCAAAGCAATGTATCTACCTGGCTTAGTGTTTGATGTATACAGTTATTTCTAGCCATGTGTGTGAAAATGTTGGGGGGGTTTCAAAAAAGGAAGTTATATTTTGAGGCCATGGAATGGCCTGTCCAATTGCTTGCTTACCTGCCTGATTGTACTGCTCAGAGTAATGTCACTTAAAGGTATAATCGTCCGTGAAAGGCCTAATAGGGTGCTGGCAGGCTATTGTTGCTATCCCTTTGAAGAGCCATAGCTCTCTAGCCCCTACTCGGTGCCAGAGAGCAGGAGGGAGAGTCTGAAGCCACAGCCCATCCTTGTCTGACACTGAGGGTTGTTAACTAAATATCCTTTGGCTGCTGATACCCTGTGAACAGATGATGACCATAATCTACAGAGGTGTGCCAACTGAATAGAACGCTTTTTGTCTATCCTAAGAGCGGACAAAATTTGACTTTGTATCTCTGGGTGTTTGGGTAGGCTATGGAGAAGAAGTAGGAACTAAGGAGTTCCAACTAATAAGTCTTTAACTTATATTTTGGAATTTTTGAGCAGTGCCCAGTTCAATTTGTCCCTGGGAGAACAGTTCATTGTAATGATAATGTTGCTGTTCCTCAGATAAAAATATTTAGAAGCTAAATTAAAACCAGTTTAGGCTGGTGTTTGCACAGATTTTTACCAGGTGAATGTAACTGATTCTTTAAATTACTACTTGGCCTCTACAGTCTGTTTAATTGTTGCTAATTTACTTGTTGGGTCTGTATACTCATTAGGTTAAGCCACTTCTTTGAATCATCTTGTCAAAGTATTGTGTATATACTTCTAGTTAGCACTGAGCCCACCAGAGGAGTGATTTATGGTAGGCAGATTATACTGTAAAAGATCAATTGTGTGTTTTAGACTGAGGCCAGCCTTTCAGTGACAGTGTGCCAAATTTCTTTTTTGTCAAATTAGATGTAATCTGTCCCAGTATTATTTCACAAGGGCTTGAAAAGTGTTGCTCTTCATGGAATTACATACTATTACATCTGAATTATACATTAGATGAAGGCTTGAACCCTAACAGAATTCTTATCTAGGACTAGCAGAGGCTTTGAAGAGCTCACATGGTCAGTGTCAGTGCTTGCAGGAGTGAGCTGGTTTACTTGTGTTGGACAAGTTGAAGGGGATGCAGGGCAGGTTACAGCTTGAGAACAATTAAAGGGAGAGAGATCTCTGCCATTGACCCTACTTTGCCAGAGTAGGGGAGCAAAACCAGGGAAAACACCACAGTTCAGTGACTGCGGGGTGCATTGAGCAATCAGAACTATCGCTGTGCCAAAGCCAATGCATGGACCCTATACTTGAGCATGAACATGCCTCCAGAGGAATGTCCTGGTTTGAGGACAAACAAGTCTCTGCTTATTAGTTGATCATGGGGGCAGCTGGTGGAGAGTAGGAGTTAAGACCTGGAAGCTGTTGCCTTTCAGATTCCATCTGCTCCTGGTTCCTGACCCCATGTGACCTTTGTGGTATGCTCTATGCTAAATGCTGAATCTGTGCAAGTGCTGCAGGCTGCTGACCCTTCTTCTAGAGAATATCAGTCATACGGAATTAAAAGGAAATGTTAACTTGGCTCTTTTATCCTCACTTCAGTGTAAAGAAAGCTTATGACAGTATGAGTTATCATTTGTGGTTGTTGTAAAAGGTGACTTTTCATAAAGTATATGAAGAAAGCATGAGTACTTGATGTGCTTGCACTGGAAAATCTTTCTTTCTCTGAGGTACTTAAGGTTGAAAACAGAGTTTAGTGTTTTACAGTGGAAAGCTTTTCTGTAAGATTTCACACTTATTCCTTAGGCTGGGCTAGGAACGTTATAATAACCATATTACCCATGCTATTCTAGGGGAAAAAAATGGAAGGAGATTATGCATTAAAAAAGAAAAAGGATAAACATACCAAAATCTCTTTTAGTATTTGCTTGGAGGAGGTATAGTTTTGTTTGGTTTGGGGGGATGGGGAAAGGAACAGTTTTATTTTCGAAGCAGGTTTGTTCTTCTCTACTTAGCACTGTATCACAGGAAAAAATGCAGCAGTTGCTACAGACTGATGGAGGGGTTTATTATTTTTTGTAATTATCTGACAAAAAGTGAGGGGATTCTGCTCAAAAAGAAGATTTCTTGAAATATAGTCAACTGTAGAACTATCATTGGCTTCAACAGAAGCAGCATTTCTTAGAAAAATTCAGTAGTGTGTTTTCACTGCAGTGGCTTGGAGATCCCCTTTAGCATCACAGATTACCAGTTAATTGTCTTGTATCATTATCATTAGATAGTTTTGCCAAACAAGAATAAAGCTATATCCTGACCATTTCCTTACCATCTTTTTATAGATTGTGCTTTCTTACGAATATATGAAAATATCACCCTCTGTGTACCTGGTGGTGGTGGGAGGGATGTGCTCTGTGTACACCCTGCCTCACGGTATTGAGGAAACAGGGGCTCTGCCTGAAACTTGATGGTGTCAGCCTGCTACCCCACAGCAACCTTTCTTCATTTGTGTGTGAGTTTAGCTTATGGATGAACTTTCTGGAAAAAGGAATAATTTGGGAGGTCCTCTTCCTGTAGGTGTAGAGGCATGTTAGTCCTGAGCAAGCACATAGGACCAATTCTTTGTTCTGCGTGGATCCAAGTAGACATAACTGATTTTAGGACCGTATTCTAATACTGTTCATGCTTCTTTTTGGCCCAACAGCCTTCATCCTGTTTGAATTCTTCACATCACCAGCTGTCTTGCTACTAAGTCACTGCTATTGATCTCTTTGGCAAAAGAAAAATGAAGCTTACAGTAGTAATGTGGTCTCATTCTGACATCAGAAAATGGTTCCTGGTGACTTGATCTTAGGCAACTCCTTTATATGTCTTCAGGAGTGAACGGTCCGTTATAATCAAGTCTTCCTCACTAAAACTAACTAACTGAACAGGAAGATGAGTGTTACTAGCTGTTGAAAAGTTTCCATGTGGCCTTCATCTGGCAGGAACAAATGACTGACTGGTGATTTTTTTGAGTGGAAAATATTGAAACACAAATGGATGTTGAAAAATTTATTTCTGATGACTGCATTTTAAAAATGAGTTCTGTTTTCCATTAACAAGAGCAACCGCCTCTTTCTTTTCTTCTTCGAGGACAATACCAAACCAGGATCTCTTCATGTTGCTGTTTTCATCTGGTCTCTAGAGGCCATTTCCACACTTTTCCCTTTTTCTTCTACATCCTGTCATGAAGGAGGCATACAGATGTGGCAACAGTTGTAATTAAATTGCAGTAGTGTGGCTTGGAGTTTTTCTATACGTTTCTCTTGGTCTCATCAGCTCTGTTGGGATTTTTGTACTGAAACTCTACCTGACTATCCCTGTGCCTTGCACTACTTAGTAGTTAACCAACAGGGGTGTTCCATCCCATCTGCTTCATGCTCAGTATAAAAGCTAAGGGATCAAAGGGTCAGCTCTTCTTTCTTCAATGGCCAGAGTCCCAGGAGGACTCTGTATCTCTGGCTTTGATCCTGATCCATGCGTTCCAGAATCCAGCTCCTGTCCATTGCTGAGTCCACTCTGGGACTTCCCCAGTGCCTGCCAGTGATGTGATCATCATCCTGGGAGCTCAGTACAGCTTTGTCTATATTGTACACAGTTAATTATTTTCTTATTACTATCTCTTTATTATTTTGTTATTAATATTTCATTGAAGTAGTTTTCGTTTATTTTCAAATCATGAGTTTCTTTCTCTCTCATCCTCCTCTCCCTTCAGGGAGAGGTTGGTGAGGGCATCTGTCGTTTGTTTTAGTGGCCAGCCCAGCTCAAACCATGACACTTGTCTACCTGTATTCTCTTATCAGTTGTAGAAAACTTACTATACAAAATCAGAGAGGTCAAAGCTTTAACATCTGAACCTATGGTAGATTTCACAGAAGAGTATATTTACCTATTCTAATATTTTTCTACTCCTAGGGAGGTAAAAGTTCACTTTTAGTAAGTCTGACATGCTGGCTTTAGCACTGTCAGAATAATCTCAATGCATTTCTTGATTTGCAAATCAGACTTTGAATCTATCGTCTAGGCAGACGATATAGCTTTTAGAGGTCTATCTTTCGAGGTTTATTTTATGACCAGCGTATCTGTCCAGTCACTGTCCAAGACAATTACAGAGAAATGGTTGTCTTTGTGCACTTCTCATTGTTATTCACCGGCAGGATAGTCATCAGAGGGTCACATTAAAGTTCATTCAATCAAAGCTGTGGCAGTAGCAATAGTCTGCCTCAGGTCAGTACCATCTCTTGAGATTTGTAGGGCACTACCTGAAGTTATTTGCGTAATTTTATGTAGCGTTAGTGCCTTGATACTTTGTAGCAAAGGTTTCAAAGGCAGCAAATCTGTGTCTGGTGTCCTACACCAATGAAAATCCAATTGTCTTTCCCTTTACTGTGTTATTGTACCCATATGTACGTATCCTTTGGTATCTTCTAAGTTAATTTCACGTAGCCATGTATAATGTGTATTGTTATCTTTATGTTAGTGGTTATAATGAAGTTTTGTATTTCTCTGTCTGTGTGGTTATTTGTTTATGTACTTGGAATCATCATGGGAACCTCTGCCTTTTGCTTTTGAAATAATCTTTAAAAGTGCTCCTTTATGTTGCAATAGATGTTTAAGTTGCGATGAGATAAATGACAGCAAAGATGTATCTGCTTTTCTTCAATGAGGGTAGAGGGACCCATATCTATCTAAATTGGTTACTTTGCATGAATCCCAACTATGTCTTGACTTGTTTTATCTCAGTATAAATGTGCTTACACACACACACATATATATATATGTGCACACAGATCGATATACATATATTATCTGCAAACCACTTCTGCTACTTCCATTCTAGTATCATTTGCAGAGAAGTATATGAGGCTATTGTACTAAAATAGGCGTAATTTCTAATGTATGAATAATTTTTATACAATGTAAAACTTATCCTCCTGGATATTCTGAAGAAGAGGTACCCAAGAGGTACTTTTTTCAGCCTTGAGGGAGAACAAAAGGTATGCTAACTCATAGCCATGAGGATTGTCTCGATTATAAATATAAGAAGTATCATTCCGCTCAAAGCCAAATTTCTAAACTTAAGCTGATGTTTTGGTATCAAAACTTACATACAAATAATGGGATGATAATCCAGATGTAATTTCTAGGGTACTTCTATTTTGGTGATTCTAAGGATATTATGAAATGTTCTTATTTCTTGGAAGGGGTGTTATCTAAAATACTGGAAATGGAAATATATATAACAAGCTGGTTCAAAGAATAACAATTTTATATATTTTAATGGGAATTATTAAAAAGGTAAAAATATAAGGTACCACTCCATGGAGGAAAAACTCTGAGAAAATAAACTGGAAACAAAACAGTAAATAAAAAAGCAAAAGCAACATAAAAGTATTGTTGACCCTTAAAGAAGAGGAATGAATTTGTAAATCAAAAAGAAAAACCAGAGGGTGCTCAAGAATAGGGAAAAGACATTTCAGCTTGATTTCAGAAAATTTTAAGCAAGCAGCATTCAGCCAATGTTCTCCAAAATGGCTAAGATAAGTAAAAACAGGAGAATCAAACACTACCTAATCACATCTACAGTAATCAAAAGGTTTAGGTAGTAACAGGATTCTTTCAGAAGACAAAATAAAGCTCTTATTATGTTGTGCAACACACTGAAGAGTTGTGTTTTGTTTTTTTTTAATCGAGAAGTTTGGTAGTGAAAGAACTTACTCATGACAACAGAGCAAATGAGAAATTTGGTTTGCATCCCATTAGACCATACGTAACTTGTCATTTTTAATTTTTGAGACAGAACATATTAGAGATGAGTCTGAGGAAACACACTCTTGTGTGGTTTAGCAATGCATTCAATGTACTTCTTTGAGTAATCGATGCTGTTTGTTCAAAACCGTTCTATCATATATGAGATATGCATTTACAGTTGAGAAATTAGTCCTTTTTGAAAGTTTGATTTTCCCTAATTTTTACTGCAGATAACAAAAGGAGAAATTAACTGCATATTTTCATCAAGGTGTTTTGATATGGTATGATGGTTTTAAAACAAGAAAAGATCTGAGCTTGTGAGTGAGATCTTGCCTGTAATGAATTCAGGCATTTTCCCCAGTTGATTTCTGTGTGCTGCTCCATACCCAGGAGTAAGAGGTTTGTGGGGTTGGTTTTTTTTTTCTTTTCCCCCTTTTCTCTCTTTGAGCAAAGCTTACAAATTGCAGAACTGCCGAAAGCAAAGCAGTTCTGTTCACATATCTAGCTTAACCAACCGGTCTCCTACCTGCTTCAAGATTTGTGGTTCTTAACTCCTTCTTCACCCAACTACATGAAAATTCTTTTAAGAAACTGGCTGTTTAGCTTACATTCATTTAGCAGCCACAAACACAGTAAGTAACCAACCCAAACTGCAATGGAATTATACCTTATTTTTCCCATTCACATCTGACATGAGCAGAACTTGGAAAGAAAATTCATTTAGTTTAGCCAGCAATAAATTTAGCTGTGAAAAACAGATGCTGTACTTTATCTCATATTTCCCCTACATGCTGCTGAACAATCTGTATTTCAAATTCCCCTTAGGGAGAAGCAGTACGATATGAGTTGTCAGGTAATTTTTAGATCTTTACTCCAAATTAATACAGTTTTGGAATAAACCAAAGAGGATTCATAGTGGATTTATATATTTTTAGGTGCCTTTCTGAGAGAAATAACTCCGTAGATGCTCTTGTTCTGCAATTTTAAATTGTGAATAATATATTTGATAATTTTGTAATGCTTTATAAACTTTAGGGATAGTGTGTGTTCCTTTAGCTGTCTGAGGTGATAGAGAATGGGAGCTAGATGCAGGTTTTCTTCAGATCATAAAGGAGATCTGTGACTGAGTCTCCCCCGCTTTCCACATTTGTTCTGAGAACAGTACCTTAGTGAACTGTCTTTTCCAGAGCAAGGTGTGAGATTTCAATTTGTCTTTAATTTTTAAGAGTGATAAAGTAGTAAAAATGGAAATATACATGAAAACTTAAAGCCTTTCTTGTTAGCATTGCTTTGAACAACAGTAAAATGATATGAATTAATGGATTGTGCTTGTGGAGTGTTTTGCTTGGTTCTTTATCTCCCTCACAGCAGTTGCTACCTTAGACCTGTTTTGAAACTTCCCAGTGCCTTTTCAGGTCTCGGTGCCTCAGACAAACACTTTTCCAGCAGTGACTGTATTCCTCTTGCTCAGTCTAGCTTCTCTCTTTTGATTAATTGGAGCCTTCTCTGGATTTTGCATGTTTTACTGACTGGAATTTCGGTTTTGCATACAGAAATGAGAGCATTTTACTGTGGTTTTGCTAAGATAAATTTTCAGTTCTGCCTAATTTGTAAGGTTATAATTTTCCCCTCATCCTATTTCTTTGAGTGGACATGTAGGAGAACGTGGTGGTACTTGAGTGGTGGAAATATACATAGCTCTTCATTTTCTTTGTATGCTTATTGCTCTATATAAAAGATATATGTATATTGACATATGTAAACATGTTTTGCTTCAATATGTAAGATTTCTGAAAGCTGTGATAATCTAACACTTCTATTGTAATTTTTGTTTTTAAAGGGCACTATGAGGATGTATATGATAACCAACTTAACTTGGCCTACTGTTTCAATGACCCTGAGGACAAATGGTTAAGAAATTACTTTTATGAGCAGTGCTTTAACACTGCTCAGCTAGTAAAAATTGATGGTGGGAAAAGAGAGGCACAAGCACATGCAAATATGGGCCTCATCTGTGAAGAGCAAGGTAAGTCACTGAGATCATAAAGCTACATGGTATCAGTGTTGAGGCAGTCATATTTGGCAATTTGTGTTTCATCACAAGGCTCAGTATTTCAATATAAAATTGGTTTGCTGCCATAATTTAAAAGAGGTTTTAAAATGGCTGCACTCTTAATTTTTGGAGCAGCAAATGGGGAAGTCTATAATTATTCACAGACTGTTTCCTCTGATGTTCCATCTACAGTTGAAAGTACTCAGTCAGAAGCATTTGTTTAGCACAAAGGTCATTTGGATTTGACCTTATTTCCTTTTGCTTCTTTTAGAGAAGAGACTGGTAATACTGCCTTAGGCCAAAGGTATTTGGGTAAGAGGGGGCACCTGTATTTACACAAACTGGGTAGAATTAAAAGAGGTATGAAGATACAATTCGGTTTAATCCTGCCTCTAATTTACACTTGGATAAAACAGCCTATATATTTGTGTTCTTTTTTTTAAAACTACCTTCTGATTTTCTTGACTGAAAATTACATTGTTTGTCTGTATGTTACTGCCACATTGGTACTTTTCTTCAGATTTATACCTTGCCACAAGCATAATTTCTCCATTCGTGTGCTTTTATGCTCAAAGTGTGAGTCTTTGAGTAAGACCAGGCCAAGCTGGAAGGAATCTTGAAAGATCATCTGGCCCAACGTGGGAAAGGGAGCCTAGATGACATTATTTTAACAATATGTCCAATCACATCTTGAAAACCTCTAGTGATGGGGACTCTACCACATCCCTGAGGGAGCTGTTGCAGTGAACAGTTGTTATCTCTGTAAAAAATATTATTTTCTTTTGTCAAGATGAACCTTTTTCTATATTTAAAAACATACATTACCTTTCGTGGTGGAGAGGTTTATGTGTATATAGAATTCTAGGTATAAAAAGTGTTTTCTTAAGTTTGTATAAAAGCCTTTCATGTTGTGGGAAGATGAGCAATGAGTGAGTCTCAAGTAACTGAATAAAATCTACCTTCCAGTTGTAATTCCTAAGTATACTGGATGCCTAGCCATTGCCTCAAATATATGTGATTTGTATAGTCATTACATTTTTGTTTTTAAGTTTGACTTTGTGGGTTGAAACCATTCCAACTTTGAGCTCAGCTTGTGGTTGGTTTCTCAAATAGAATGGCTTTTCTGAGAAAAATGAAGATTCACGGAAACTGAAATATTTTGTGGAAATAGTATAATTCCAGTAAATATATGGCAGAATGGGCATGTTTTGAAAAATGTCCTAATTTCCCAGCAAAAACGTGGACATAAAACCTGTGGCCTTTTTTTTTATATTAAAAGGTTATTGTCCTGTTTTTTCCCCATGTTCTCTTAAAGCTGGAACATCATACCTTTTTCAATATTTCCTCATATTTTCTAGACTACTGGTCATTAACACTGTTTTGCTCTGAACTGTTGCTGTCTTTCTTGCCTGCAACACCCAGAGCTGTATTCAGTCTTAAAATTTGACTTCACTCCAACAGTCAATAAAATGGGAGGATTACTTTTCTTATAAGTGGTATTTTTATTTGCATTTTTAAGTATGACGTCTACATCATCTGTCTTAGCATACATTGCATACTCATATTCAGTTCATGGTCTTCAGTGATCTCTAAATTCTTTTTTGAAGAACTGTTAAATAGCTCTTCTGTTCCCCATTCTGGGATCACCACCTAGTTGTGCCTAATGCAATATGTTCCTTCTTTTTGTACTGAGTAGCATCCTGTGTTTTGTAGGTGCTTACTAGAAATTGTCAAGATTGTTTCAAATTCTGAAATTGCCCTTCAACACCCTTTCTCTTCTTCCTAATTTGTTAGATAGAAAAATGCTTTTTAAATTCCTTGTAATTCAGATCCTTAATGAAAATACAAAGTAGTAAACTGGATCTTGAACAGACACCTGTGGAACCTCACTGAGTATCTTTCTCAATACTGATAGTGAACTACTGATAGCCAATGGCTACATGGCATTTCCTAACCGATTTGCACTTGCCTAACAATTGTTGCAGGTGAACTACACTTCCCTCATGCTTTACAAGAGCATTATACGAGAGCGAGAAAGAATTTATGAACTTAAATAGAGTACTGGTGGTTGACGTTTGTCTGGCTATAATATTTCTTTGAATGCTTGGGAACGATCTGTTTGACTATCTATTCCAGTATTGTTTCCAGTAGTTGGAGTTAAGCTAAATCCAGTTTCCAAGTAGATAAGATAGCACTTGCTTAAAGGCCAGTTGGTCACAACCAAGTCGTTTAAACTTTGAGTGAAAAACGCTTTATTAAGTTATCTGTCTGATACTCAGAAAAATAAAATGATTGAAGTTGCTGGATATTTTGCAACGTTTTCACTTGCTCCTTCAGTTATTAAAAAGTAAAGTTATAAGAAGGTGCCTAAAAGCAAATATCCCTATCTATTTGTAGCTTCAAAGGCTGATACAGTGTGACTCGCTACTATTATCAAACTACTGCCTAAGAAAACTTTAACACATCACAGAAGTAGGAAATGTTAAGCAAAAGTTGTTGAATACTTAAGTATCTTTAAGCCAGTTACAAAAGCCCATAAGTAGAGTTATGAAATACACTTTGAAGTGCTCGGAGGAAGGGAAATTTCATTTTCCTGCAGTAAAATATTAGAAACTTCCAGAAGAGAGGGTTCTTATTAATATTGGTAAGGAGATATAAAGCAAGGTGCATTTTCACTGCCCAGGGTAAAGCTCCCCTGAATCTGTAGGGTCCATCTCTTGCAAATATTTTATTTCCATAGAGAGAAGTGAAAAAATGAAGAAGCTGCAAGAGTAAGTGTAGGATTTGCTTTGAGGGACTACTGAGAAAAAGGCAGCAAATGTATTGCATGCACTTTTTATTTTTGGCAGGTGAAAAATTAAATAACAAGTTCTGATTACAGAAAAGTGTAAGAACAGATGTTGAGTTGGCATTGTATAAAATTGCATGAGTATTAATAAGTAAAATTCTAAACATGCTGATAGATACGGCTTGTAAATTAAATTGTCATGGGGTTTTTTGTGCAGTTATTTATAATGTCGTAATCTAATTTGTTTACAAACTGAATGAGTTGGATGGTGTTATATGCATATACACAGGAATAGATACGCATGTATGTGTGCATTAATATATACATATAAGAATATGTACGTGTACCTATATCATTACAGGAATGTGTATAAATATGTGAATGATGCCTAACATTTACATGATCCTTTAGTCCGATTTAAATCATCATATCTATATTAACTCCGTTGATTAATACTGCATCTGGGAAGACAGGAGAACTGACAAGAATAAGAAGCTAGTCTTAAAGACATTGATGAGTGTGTCCTTTTATATGTAAAATCTTGTACCAGTTCTTCTCAGTTCTCTCACCCAATAGTTTATTTTTGATGACTTGTGCATGGAAGCTGTCTATATATGCTTAGGACAGATTGCTCGGCAGTATAAAGTTGCAAAGATTGTTGTTTGCCTCGGAAGCAAATCAATAAATTTTCTGGGTAATTTTTGTGTAATCAAATTTAAAGTTCTTTGCCTTTCAGCCTGGTCCCTGTCCTAAAGGCTGGATATAATCTGATGTTCATTAATCTTCAAAGCTAAATATTTGAGATGTTGGCAATGTAGACTTCAGTCATGATATTTGGATGCAGGGTATCCAAATAGCAGCTGTCAGTACATAAGGGAAAGAAAACAATAATAATAGAGTAGCCTGCTACAAACACAAATGGAGCATTCTACTTGGAACAAATATGATTTTAGTCTCAGTTTTTTGCAGATTTATATTTTTAATCTTTTTTTAAAAAAAACCTGTAAAGTAAAATCTCTGTTTACAAGTTGCCCAAACAAGATGCTACTCATTGATTATTGCGGGTGTGCTCAGGTTATGATCCTGTTCAATTAGATGTACTCACCCTATAGTTTGTCTTGCCTCAGGAGGCTGATAATACATTTTTTATTAGTTTGGTTACTAGCCATTTTCTCACTTTCTCATATAGCTTCTAAATATGTTGTTACTTTATACACAGTGAAAAAGCAATGTCATATTTGAATATCTTTTTTCTTGCATTAAATCCAGCATTACTTGTCATCCAGGGTTTCTTACAGAATCTCAGTTAAGGAAAATAAATTTTAAAAAATATTCTTATTTCTAAAAACACGTTCAAAGCACAGGGATATTATCAGTCATTATAAATTTGCATTTTTCTGCATATTGGAGAATAAGAAGATTATTATAGTCTGTGGTAGTTCTATTAGTGTGAATTCTGCTAAAGTTAATTGTGAACTTGAGACTTACACTGTTGTATCTTGCAGCAGAAACAGACTGAGTGTATTGATAAACATAATGGCTAGTGCTGGTTTGTATAGGTTCTTGCACTGCTAGTGCTCATCATAACAATGTTTGAGTGCTTTCTGTTTTGTGTTAAATGGTTAATATCTATCATGCTTGAAATTATGTAGACCCTAAATATATACATCACAAAGCGTCAGGTAACTTATATCAGTAACAAAAACAGTCAGGAAAAACAAGGAATTTGTGTGTGCAGTAGTTACTTACTTCAAATAGCTTATAACAAAATTAGATATATTTCTATATTATTCAAAAGCATAATAAAAATTGAAATCTGAAAGCATACTTGTTCTAAAAGCAACTATCAAGGCCGTTGCAAGTAATACAGGTGTTTGATAAATATTTGTATATACATATGCATCTATATACAGACATATATGTATACACACACTCAAATATAGCCAGTGCTTTAAACCAGTACTTCAGATATCAACATTTCAATCTTGGTGTCAAGCAATTCTGCATGTGTTAGAGAAGCTTAAAGATGACTGATTAACATATTTGATGTTTTTTTCCTAATAGAGATGTACGACTGTTCTTTCCTTAACAAAAAGACAAGTTAGTGGTGCATTGTGTGTGGGATGGTGGAGCAGGAAGAGTGACATTGAGAACTCTGGAGACAGCAACAGAAACATCACCACTACAGTCTTATAAATATCTACCCTCCCACCCTCCTATGATGGAAGGATTTTAACACTTACCTTTCAGACATTAGAGGTGAAGGTAGACAGACATTCTCAGGCTGTGGTTGCTCTCCTGGATGAGTAAATTAAGCAGTGAATGGGGATGCCTATGTGCATTGAAGCACAGGTTAGTACTAGTCCTGTTGACTTGGACTTCCCTGCCCTACAATTAGTCATGAGCACAGTTTGGTAATTCGGAGCGTTCAGGGACTTTTCCTGATGGTTGCAGTGCTTGGAAACATTTCTGGATACATTTAAATAACTAGTTTTGAGAAAGCATATAAGTATCACAGTAGTATCCAATGAATAAAACAACAAATTCCAAATGTAAATCAGTGCCATGCCAGATACTGCATATCCTTGTATGAGATCTGTGATGTGTGAAAATTACACCATCAATCTCAATGCAGTGATGACTTTGAATTAGTCATCAGATTTATATTCTGCTAGCACATAAGGATCAACAAAAGTGGAGGTAATAATTTTTCTGAAATGCTTGCAAACCCAAAAGACTAAAAGCTGGCAGAACTAGTAAGAGAAAGGGACAGAATGCAAAGCAAATTGCCATGTTAGCTATATCAGCGCTGATTCCTATAACATACACCTAATCCATAAATCCAAGTTTGCCTGTCTTTGTGTGCTTTCTAGATTGCAAGTCTTAAAGAATTCCTGACCAAAGCCTCCTTAGTCCTTTCTAAAATAAACCTAGATGTTTCAAAAAATCTGCCGTGTTCTGCAAATTAATGGAGGGTTTCGGTCTTAATCCAGTTCTGCCCTGATTATAAGCAAAGCTGAGATCCTGTTTCTTTTCAGTCAGAGCAATGTTATGCCAGAGTTGATCACTTTTGATCCCTCTGCATCCACCCCAAAAATATTAATAAATTGGACATAATTTATGAGGAAGGTATAATTATACCTATGTAATCACGAATAAAATACAGTATTTCATATGTTAGAATTTGATATAGATTTCTGTGGTTGAAAGGCCTACTAAATGCAAGGGATTTGTAAATAAATTAATTTGCTGCGGAGGCGGGGGGAAGCAACCCACAGAATTCTTAAAGATTTAAAAATGTGGATTAAGACCAAGAAGTAGGATCATACCTATTGTTTAACTATATTGTTGAAATTCAAGCTTGTAATCAAGGCAATGTAGAAGTTGGTGGAAAGATTCCTATTGAGTTTGGGCATTTGATTCAACCTTCTGAAGCTGAAGTATTAATTTCTAGATCTCTTTGGTAAGCAAAAACTTAAATGCAGTTCATAACATCATCATTTGTTTTGGAACATAAAATGTAGAAACAGATTATTTTCTTTTTCTTAGCAGATTCTATTTAATCCATTGCTAGAAATTGTTGCTTTTGTATTTTGAATTGTTCATGGCAAGTGTTTTTCAATTAAAAGCTATAATATATAAATAATTGAAACTTGGCATACGTTCCTGAGTATCTATGCAGAGGAAATATGCACGTTTAAGCAGAAGTTCCCCAACTGGTTTGCCTTCAGGCAGAACTAATTTATATGCAGATATGAAAAAAAGAGAATGTTAATATTGCAAAATTAAGTACTAAAAATGTTTAAAAAGGCAAAAGTTAAAATTGCTTATGAAATTTCATATGGTTTTCTGTCTTTTGCTAGGAGATTCCTAAGTATAGGCAGAATAACATTCACCTGTTGGATGGATGGCCCACATCACCTTCTGTGTTAGTAGAACATTATATTGTTGTGTATCTTGCAAGACACACTTGAATAGCATTCCCTTGTGATGTGTAATGTAAAAATGAAAAGTTCTGCTTTACAAGCTGATTACAAAATTAGAAACAGGTGGTAAATAAAACAAACCAGTGGGACATTTGTGAAGAGTGATAAATTTCTTCCTTATTGTCTGTGGAGTGCAGAGCTCTTACTGATAACAGTATTGCTGCATTTGAGCTATGCCTCCTCTGCCTGTTTAATGTTGTTATGTTTCCACCGTAAGGTGTATACCATCTAGAAGTCTCTGTATTGTATTCACCAGCACAGGTCTGACACTGGAAGAAAGCAACATAAAGTGGATCCCGTTTCTCTCTTCAGGATCAAAAGCAACTCAAATTACCAGCTAATAGCTACCCAGTACCTTTCTGACTTCATCTATCCTTGTGGCTGTGTTAGAGATACCTTTTGTAAGCAACTTCTTTTGGTTTAAAATTACACCCAGATAAGTTCATGATTTTTGATAAAAGACCAGGCTTATAGTTTCCTTTCTTTTTATAATGAGATTTTTCCTAGTGTGTAATTTCTAAGTATAGATCTTTGCATAAGTTTAAAGACAAAATTTAGCAACAGGTATATGTAGCTAGAGATGCAGGATTTAGAGATGTAAGTTTTCAGGTCTGAATTATTGCTATACTCCTTTTTCTGAAAAAGTGTTTTGAAGTAAATAATCACAGCTAAGCATCAGGGAACTTTAGGGACAGAAAGAAGTGTTCCCTTAATGGAATTGCAATTTTGCATATCCACTTTGACCATTTAAAACACTTCACAGTTGTTGATTCAGTCATTGAGCTAACTCTTTGAATTTTTTTCTGCACTTACTGCACTACTCACAAAGTAGTTACATTGGGTTTTTTTGGTTGCTTAAGAACTAAATACATAAGTTAGCTGGAAAAAACTTGCTTGTAGAGCATAATTTTAAAAGTTTAAGCAGCAAACTGTTAGTAAATAAAGCTTTCAAATATGATGCTTTTCTCTGTCAGTCAGTGGCAGACAGAAGCAGCTGTAAATCCAGATAAATTCTTGGGGAGGACAGATTTTTAAAAGGTTTATTAAATAATTGAACTCATGCAGAGTGAAGTTCGCCAGTAAACCACATCTTATTATTACAGTATTGTTACTGATATTGAGCTGGCAGGTTCAATTAGAAATGAATGTTCAATGATGTTATAGAGATTAGGTGTGTTTTCAGCTTACATTAGTATACTCTTAAGAAAGTCTGAAAGAAGCTTTTGAACATGCAACATGAAAGCAAAAAGGACTTGTTGAGGACATAAAAATATTCTTCATATAATAATCTTTTATTCTTGGGTTTTTTTAAAAGAAGATGTTGGTAGGCAATGATGATGTTTTGACTAAAAGAATTCTTTGGGGTTCTTATTTTCACTTCTGTAAATAAATACTGTGGAAATGGAAAAACTTTCTTTATACTTTTCCTTCTGTGGATTTAAATCAAAGTTTAGAATTGAGCACAGGGAAGTAATAATATTCTTTACACTAGGAAAAAGTAAGCAGGTTTCCCACTCCTTAGCCCTTTCACCTTCACTGTCTTTTTGCTAGCATAATTCTTCAAATTCAGAAGCTTTCAGTTCTGGTGTAACATCTGGGGACAGGTCTTTATTCTTACTTTGTGATGAGAAACTCTTCAAAGTATTCACAGCAGTGCAATAGTGCTAATTCTAAACTTTATAATTTGTATTTTCCTTAAAAGTTTTGACATATACAAGAAAAATAAAATCTTAAATTAGTTTCTGTTCTTAAGTATTTGGTGATATGTAAAGTTCATTTTCAAACACATAAAATTACTGGAAGAGTATTGCTGTTGTTTACATTGAGCTATGAAAGATATTGTATCAGAAATATTTTAGAAAAAACATTTTATGTACACTTGAATATAATGTGTAGCACTCAAGTGAATTGTTTATATACATGTGTCTGTAAGAATTGTATTTGTAATGTCTTTCAAGTCAGGTGTTGCTCTGTTTGCTTTATGTGCATGGTCATAAGAATGACATTTAATGAAGAGATCTTTTTAAAGTATTGATGACCATGAGTAAATTACACTATGTTTGATCTGTGTTAAAGATTCAAAGTCCAAGGTCTTTGAGTAGAACTTAGAATAAAAATGTAATTAGGTTACATCCCTAAAGTCTGATATATCTTTAAACAAGACTGCAAATGAAACTTTATTAAAACTTCAAATGAATTATTTCTTTGCTTTTTTAAATTCTTTTTCCCTCTCTTCTCTTTCATGTCTATTACTGACACTGCTGCTTGTATTTTACCTGTCTTTTCCAGAGTATTTTAATTATTTACTGCTTAATGAGTAGTACTGAGATGAAGCTTCATTCAAAGCTGCCCGCTCACTAACAGATTTTTTTGCTTCAAAGCTTTGCAGGGTCTTGGACTACTTCAGCTGAACTAGCAGTTGTCGTCATAAACTTTCCTGGAGGCAGTGTTTCCTTTTAGTAATTGATAAAGGAGGAGCTGTTTCCAGAGGTGCCCTCTCAGTGGGACTGAGAGCTGATGGGGTTGCGTGTCCTCAGCCTTTATCAATAATGTGTAGAAGTCATAGGTAAAAAAAATAATATTATGAAGCTACTAATAAAAATATATCTTACTCTTTAGGGGATCGTAGGATAATTCAAGTTGGAAGGGACCTCAGCAGGTCATTAGTCCAACCTGCTACTCAAAGCATCCTGAAGTAGATTATCTGCACAACAGACAGTGCTGGATCATTGCCTCTGATATTAAATTTATTATTGGAAGCTGTGAAAAATAAGAAGAATGGGTCTGAATCTGAATGAAACATAATAACTACAAAAAAAATATTTAAACTGAAGGAAGCATTTGATGTGATTTAGCCAAAAAAGTAACTTAGGGAAACTAAGGTGCTTTAGTGTCACTTTTTGTTTTTAAAAGATAATGATCATATTACGCTTTGAGATTAAATAGTAATATAGAACCAAATGAAAACATGCTATTGAGACAAAAAAATCCCCTCAAGCCCTGAAAAACAGAATGGCAAAGTGTTGTGCGATTCTTCACTATTTGTCACTGGATTGTCACCTCCCTTCCCTCTCCGCATTTGGACATCTTCCTAGCCTTTGCATATAGAAGCCACTTTGATGCTTTACAAACATGAAAGGAGGTTTGAATGTTACTGTGAAGTGAGAATTCCATTCACTTTAAAATGAATATTTTGTCATTCAGCTAGTGTTCAAGATTGTTTGCAATGTTCTCTAGATTAAAATTGACATATATCAAAAAGAGTTTGTTTCTATATAATCAAAGAAATCGGAAGAAGGCATCGGACATGTTTCTTTCATTGAAATATGTTAACCTGAAAAGATAGAGGAATTTTAGTTGTAAACCAAAATTTTCTCTGTTAGTGGAATTTTCAAGGTGGACACTGATTCTGGAAGAGTAGGGTTTTTTTGTTGTATTCTAGTTTGCTAATCTAGTTTATGCAATTAGTGTTGCAAAACCTTCGGATCCCACCTCAGACCTAAACCTCTGTGAAAATGCCTGAGATACGAACATCTTTTTCACAGTTAGGCATAAAGCAAAGGGAAAAAATGGTTGCATAATGTGGTTCAGATAGCAAGACAGTAATTACAGGTACACTTCTAAGCCTCAGAATTAAAGGTTAACACTTAGTATGAAATCACTCTTTAATTTATTATTGTGTTCCACATATGTCCGTACATTATAATTTGTACCACTCTTTGTAAAGTACATGTGAGGTCTGTGTGCGTATAGTTTTGGGAGAAATCATTTAAGTCATTCCAAATTTTCTTTGTAGAGTTACTCTGAGTATTTGCATCGATCTGGAGTAGCTGAATGTCTCTTAGAGAAAATCTGAGAGATTTTATGTAAAGCCAAAAGCAACTTAAGAAGACCTGGAACTATCCCAGAATTTTAGGGCTGCAGTAGCTGGAAGAAAGGCAAGAGGAGGATGTTTGTTCCGATCTCCTCTACAATAGTGCCTGTTCCTCCTGTAGTTAGTGCTTTCTTGTAAGAACAAGGAGTTTTTTTCACAACAGTTCCTCTTCTAGTAATGTGCTCTTCAGTTAATTACAGGGTTTTTTCTCTTGCTGGTCCACAGTAAACTATCCCCAAAGCAGCTGTCATTTCAGCTGCCTGTGGGAAACCTTTCCTTCTTTGGGATTCAGAAGTGTTGGCAACAGCAGGGGAAGGGATTAAAGAGCAGGCAGGCGAGCAAACAGAGAAACTAGTATTATCCCTAGCTCGTGAGGTGTCTTTTAAAGAACCCTTTAAGCAACATCCTTTGGAGCATTTTTATTATTATAACCTGTTGATGATGTGCTGTAACACACCGTGTACAGTCCTACTGTGTGTGCTGCAGTATGCATTGCCCTCTAGGTTTGTATAGGTATATTTTGAATATTTGAGCTTTAAGGCAAGTAATTGAGGTCCTCAGAGGATAAGGCTATATTTGATCTAATGCTCACTGGATTCCTACAGTAACATCTTTGTTTTTGGACAACAGATACTTGCTTACCTAATGTCAGCAGAAATAAGACATCGTTCTCTAAACTGCAACACCAAGGATTAGCCTAGCAGTTCTTGACCTAGACATGGGAATATAAAATAGACATCTTTTTGTACTGCAATCCTAGTCCACCAGTGCTGTATCCCAGGTTGTGGGATGCTCAACTTTCCTTTTATCTCCTCCTATGCTCTCAAGACTCTAAGGAGAAATCTACTGGTGTATTTTCAAATTGGGGAAATTGTCAGAATTTCCCCACGGTAAGTCAGCATGTTCATTGCAATATTCTTATTAATTGTTTATGTCATTTTGCTAAAACTCCCACTGGAATCTTTCCGAAAAATGTTACCACTTCCTGTATAGTAAGTGAAAATAACTTCTTATCGTTTAATTTAATATCCACCTTGATTGTTATCTGATGAACACTTGTGGTTTAGAAGAATCTTGGAGTTGTGGAACCATGAAATTTTATCTTAAATCTCTTCCACAATATTTGTCTTGCTTTTGCAGATAACATATAAACTCAGTTGCAGTGACTTCTGTACAATTAATTTTACCTTGGGAGTCCAGGGTGGCTCAACTGTTTACTGAATGAGAGCCTTATTTATGATTCTTGTGATATTCTTGTTCCACTTCCCAACATATCTCTGTTAAAAACTTATAGCAACGTCTGTAGATATAGACTTGCACTGGAAACTGTGACAGATTCTTAACTATTTTGGCATGAATAGGTCTATCATAATTATTGTAATTGAACATAGGAAGCTAAAAATAATACAAGTAGTTCAAGCAGTTCAACTGAAATGTAAGCCTGTATCTTTTAAAATAGTAATAACATTTTTCTTTTTTCCTACCATTAACTGTTGCTTCAATCAGATTTTATGTCCATATTGTACAGTGAAATAACTTATTACAAAAGATGTCCTAGTTCTGGATTACAATATACTATAATATACATAAAGCTTTACTGTTCTTTTAGATTGTTGTTTTAAGCTGAAGTGGAATATTTTCTAAAGCCCTCAACAACTGTTTACAATTTAGAATTAAATGTTCTTTATGCTTATACTAGTGCTGCTGAAGAAATGTACGTAACAGACCTGTCACTTTTTTGTGCAATTGTTTCTGTGGCATTATTTTTATTGGTAAAGGTACGAGCTCATAGAAAAGGAAATTACTAGGTGCTCTCAGTATTGCTGAGGCATGGAGCTAGAACAGGTCAGTCACTGCATTTTGCAGATTGTGACATTTTAAATTACCTGTATACTACTGGAAGCAATCTGTGGACCTAATTAACATCTCACCTAATTAATGTCAGGACTGTATATAGAGAATTCTAGATAGTTTTGCACTGCCTTTATTTATTAAATACCACATTATTCAAATTTGCTGTCCTTAATTTCAGTATTGAAAACTTCAGATTTGTGTGCTGTTTTCTTAAGTGGGAGTAACTTCTTTTTTTTTTTTCTCCTTCAAGTAATCAATGCACTGCTGAATGAGTTCATTTTAATGCACTCAATCATGCCTCTAATGTTTGTAGCTTACGGGCGCAAGCATCAGTAATGCAGGAATGTTATATGGCTTTAGTTTGGGCCATTTCATAAAATATTCATGGAATCAAAAATGTGCATCAAAATAGCGGCTGGGAGAATTACATTTATGTGCCTGCTTTTATGGCAGCTTCACATTTAAACCCATTTGTGTTAATATCTAGTCAATCTTTCTACTTAAAAAAAAAAAGCAAAATAGTAGGCTCCATGTATACCCCTTTTGGTTTGATATCTATTTTGATATAACAGACGTATACTTTTGGAGTGGGTTTTAGGAAAGGGAATTATAAAGGAAGTTTTAGACAATGTAAGAACGTTTCTCTTCAGTATTTACAAAATTGCACAGAGTTCTTTTGCTTGAATGAATAGATTTATCTTTTTGACTTTAAGCAACTCAGTGAAAACTGTAGCACAAATCTTTGTGCATACATATGTAGCTGCAATGAAAATAAGAGTAATTTCTAATATTTGTTACTGTTAGTGGCAGAGTAATGTCTTATATAATTGTTTAAAACTGATTCTTTACTCACAAAATTATATTGTGATAATGTTTACTTCCCATATTTAAGAGTAATCCATTGCTGATAAGGTTTCTTTTGTTGTGCTTTTGTTAAACTATATTTTAGTACTGGTAGAGTAGACTCTAGTCCTAAGAGTTATTTTTCTGGTTTTTTGATTCCATTTATAATCATAATTTGAGATTCTCAAACTCCATTTAGTATATTACTGAGATAATTTCTGCATGGCAGTGGGAAAGAAATATGCAATTGCTATTAATGTTGCCAACTGAAAATGACCATAGTGTAAAATTTTGCAAATACGTTTTTCAAATATGCATTTCCTAGAAACACCTTCTGGGTTTTCTCTTTGAATTCCTAGAGATATAAAAGACAGCTTTCTACAAACTATTTGAAGTGATTTTCGTACTTATTGTTTTACCACTCATTTTGCTTTCTTTTTACTTTTTTTTACCCCTGTTTTTCTTTCAGTTCATGATAAACGTAATTTAAAACTCTGCCTTGTCACTGTTCAGGTGTGATAAAAATACAGAACATTTTTGAGTAAGAGTAATTGGTTTATTACTTACTTTTAATGTTTTTCAAGATTTTCAGACAGCATCTGAATCTCCGTGCTTAACAGTTACAGCAGTTCAATACTTAAAAACTGTAATACACTGACCAGACCAATTCCAACTGCACCAACTAGCCACCCCTGAAAACATTCTTTTTCTACAACATCTGAGGTTCACATGAACATTGATTGAAGAAACAGGCTGATGTGTCATTTGCCAACAAGGGATTTCAGATTATTTTGATGAAGGAATGAATTCCAAAGTCTAAAATGTTTCACCTTCCATGAATTTGAAAGGTCTTCAAATAGCTAGCACTACTTGAAAGTGTCTTCAGTAGGCAAATTTTCAGCCACGTAAGGGCTTCCAGGTCAGAAATTCCATCCCTTGTTTAGGAAATTAGCACATATTTTAATTTTTTCTTCAGCATTTTCTTTTTCATATTCTGTAAGTACGTTTTATTACTTTTTACTTCATATTCTTTTTGGGTAGTTAGTGAAGCCAAATCTTATTTAGTTCCATTTGAGTACTGCCAAAAAGATTATATTGCTTTTGAATTTGTAAAGTTGATGTAGATGGATTGTTTCTAAAGAGATTTCACTGAGGTCTGGCAGCAAGAATGTCAGGTCACAGCTCTTATGGTTAGGTCAACTCTTAAGAATTATGGGGTACATGGAATATATGAGTTCAATTTCTAGTCTGACAGAAACTTTCTCAAGAGGATACTGCAAGTGAGGGTGCATGGGTAAGAATTACTATACTTGATAGTTCTAGCAATCCAAACAATAGTTATGATGGTTGCACATATTATTTACCTGATTGATGACATTAAGAGATTATGTTAAAGATGTGTTCAGCTTCAAACTGCATATCCAGGTGATCCTTTGCTGCTTCCCATTCTCCCATGAAGTTTTTGGGTTACATTGGGGAGAAACTCCAAGGAAGAGGGAAATAGCCTCATTTTCTCTCAGAATGCTTTAAGAAGATCCTTCTCCAAGCTTCTCTCTCTTCTTTCTAATAAGTGGGAAAGACCTTTCTGGTTCTTTCTGTAATTTGAATGCAGTACTATAAAAACAGTCTGCAAAATAGTAATTGTTCTTTATAAATTATGTTTCAGAAGAGGTGTAAACTGCAGATACATCTAAACAAACTTTTTTTCAGTTTGTTTCAGCTTTTCATAGAAATAGCAATTGATGTGTTGATGATCTATAGGGTAAGATTCCTCTATCACACACACACACACACACACACAAACTTACAAGGGAAGGGTCACATTCACAGTTATCCCTGCTATAGAACATTCTTTGTAAAACAAAGTACTGTGACCAAAGTGTTGTTTTGCTTGGTGGTTTTGATTTTTTTGGTATGTAAATGGTCTCAGCTTACCTGTTCCCCAGCAGTTTTTCTCTGCCTATTATCAAAACCTTTTTCTGTGCTTCTAAAGAGCTTTAAACTTCCATTGTCCAAAATGCATGGAAATCTTCTTATGCACACAGATAAATCTAGCTGGATCTAGAGGGGAGGGAGGGTCTACTTCCATGTTAAAATGAATTGAAGTTCATCTTCAAACTTTTCTTTGCCTTAAAGATGTTTGAGTAACTAACATTTGAAGACCTTCAAGTGTATTATTTCAGGCTCAATAAGTAAATCTATTACTAGTTAATACTCTTCCAGTAAATTTACTGCATGAACTCACCAGAGTTGGCCTAATATTAGTTATTGATATATGTTGAAGAATTGTAATTTTACTTTGCATAAAAAAATCTTTATTCGTGGATTAATTTATTTGAATAAAGATATTTCCCCTCCCCCAGTTTTTATACCTCTGTTCTCCACATCTGAAATCTTTCAGTGCAGGTTGTCATTATGGAAAAAGAAAGTTGAGGAACAGTACAAATTGTGATTACTTAATCATAGATGTGATTTTGAAATATGAGATCCATAAGGGCTATATTAATAAATCTGTAATATATGTATATTTTAGAAAATTCTGATTTTGTATCCTTGGTATCACATTCCCCAACATTGTGGATCTACAAAGGAAAGCTAATTTAAAATGCGAGAAGTTAAAATTACAGCATTACTGGTAGCTATGAGACTTGGCAGTATTTCCCAGTGATCTGTAAGTTATATATTGAAGATTCTTGAAAAATCTGTGAAATGATTAGCTGCAATTTACTTTCTACTGAGAAAATTATTATAGACTAATAACTTTAAAAAAATGTGTTGATTCCACTGATTGTAATTACAAATGGCATTTTTCAGGTCATGTCATGAAAGCTGTTGAGCATTTTGAAGCATTTTATCAGCTAACAGAAGGTTTGACATGGAAGGATGAGACAGGCCATACTTACAATTCACTGGCATGTGAGCATCTCTGGAGAATTTATACATTACTAGCAGACAAAATGCTAGAAAATAAAGAACACCAACAGGCCATCAAAACACTAATAAAAGCTTTAAAAATGGCAAAAGAAGGTAGGTGGAAAATAACACTTTCACATTTCTTTATTTGATGTGCATGCCATGATTTTCCCAAGAGTCAAGTAGAAATTGTCAAGTGTTTGACTGGGTAATTATTTCTTATGAAATTCAAAGACAAATGCTATCAATATACTTCCAGATCTCACTAAAGCAGAAATGCCTTGTTGCTGACGACAAAGAATCTTTTAGATTCTTGGAAGCTTTATCAAAAAAAAACCAAAACAAAACAACACCAAAAACAAACCCCAAAAACAAAACAAAAAAAAAAATCAGCCTTGTGGGAATATTAGTATAAAACAGTGAATCCATAATAAGAAAGTGAGGTCACTAATAGAAGCTCAGCTCCCTGATTTTGATTGGCTAGTCACCACTTATTTGCAATTTTTGGATGACATTACTTGCTGGATCGCTACCTTTTCACTCTACGTAATTATTTAGTTCTTGCAAAAAGAGTTTTCTACCATTAGCAAACAAGTTTTCTTCTGTATATCTTAATAAATATAAATACTTTAAATCCTAAAGTAAAAAATTATAGAATTGAAGAATAGCTGATGTAGGAAGAGGGATCATTTAGGCAACTGCAGCAGGTTGGCCAGGAACTACATCCAGTCAAGTTTTTAGTGTCTCCACCAGTGGAGACTCCATAATCATTCTGGAAAACATTTTCCACTGTTCAAACGCCCTCATAATCGGGAAATATTTTGTTAAATTCAGATGGGATTTCAGTTTGTGCCCATTGCTTCTTCTCCTGTCACTAAGCACCACTGAGAAGAGCCTGTCTCCCTCTTATTTGTAGATGTTGATGAAATCCACTTCTCTTCTGTGGTCTGAATAGTCCCAGCTCCCTCAGCCTCTCCTCCCAGGACAGATGCTCCCAGCCCCTTAATCATCTTTGTAGCCCTCCACTTGACTCACAGTACTACATCCCTCCCTCTCTAGTACTGGGGAGCCCAGAATGGGACACAGCACTCCTGGGGTGACCTCACCAGTGCTAAACAGGGGCAAAGGATCATCTCCTGTGTCCTGCTTGCAATGCTGTGCCTAATGCAGCCCAGGATCCCCTTGGAGGCTTTTGCCTTGAGTGTTTATCGCTGTCTCATGGGCAACTTGTTGTCTACCAGAAAACCCAAGCTCCTTTCCACCCAGTCAGCTCACAGCCTGGACTTAGGCCTAGGGTTGTCCATCCACAGGTGCCGGAGTCTGCATTTCCCTTTTCTGAGCTTCATGAGACTGCGATCAGCCCATTTCTCCAGCCTGCTGAGGTCCCTCTGACTGACAGCTCAATCACCTACTTGGTATATCAACTGTTCCTCTCCAATTTTGTATCGCCTGCAGGCACACTGAGGGTGTGCTCGGTCACACCATCCAGGTCATTAATGAAGATACTAATTGGTACTGGTGCTAGTATGGATCCCTGAGTGTACGGCTAGTGACTAGCTTCCCATAGGACTTCATGCTGCTGCTTACAACCCTTAGAAGGCCAACAGCTCAGCTAGTTTTCAGTCTGTATCACTGTATTTTTTGAAGCCATACTTTATCAGTTTGAGTATGAAGATGTAATGGGAGATGGTATCAGAAGCCTTGCTAAAATTGAGAGAAGCAACATCCACTGCTTTTCTTTTATCCGCCAAGCCAGTCATCTTATTGTAGAAAGCTATTGGGTTCATGAAGGATGATTTCCCTGTCATAAATCCATGCTGACTGCTCCTGATTTCCTTCTGTTCTAGATAAGGGCTGAATCTTTGTCCATGTGTGGATAGAATTAAAATTGGGGAAAATCAGAATAGCATTAAAACATTATATTTAATTTGAAATGCTGGTCAGCTAGAAATACCATGTTCTGGAGCATCTCTTATGCATGAAAGAGAAAGAAAAGAGGAGGCAAATCTTACAAGTTGACTTTATGAAAATGCACATAATTTTTCAGAAACCCTTATAATGCTTGTTTCTCAAAAGATACTGTTAAATGTCCTCTTCTACAGACCTACTTTTCCTAGATGATTATTGGCATGCTTCTCAGAAGTAAGATAGAAGGTCTCAAATAATCATCTTTTAACATGCACAGCAATTCAAGAGCCTTTCATGATATTCCTTAAGGATATATTTTGCATATGAATTACACATACAATTAATATGTAATATTAATTCAATATTTATTGCCAGATACATTAGGTTTTTTAATTTAATAAAGTATGCCCAACATTAATCTATTAGGCAGTCTTTGAATAGTAATTGGGATCAATAGATTTAAACTATTAAAAAAAGCAAAAATAAAGATTATATTTTCCAAATTTTGAAGTTTTGTTTCAAATAACTATATGACTATATATGTAGATAAATGACTATACAGGTATATAGTGTAGCACAACAATCTACAGAAAAGTTAAAATTTATTTAGTGAAGCTAAGTCAACATGCTGAAAAGAAATATCTTTATTGGATCAGCAGATACTCTTGGAAAAAATGAGCAAGTTTTCAGGCAGCTAAGCCCATGAGAACTTTGCTATTAATTATTTTTAAAAGTTCCAGCAAATTATTTCTATTTCAGGTTTTTTACTGTATTGTCCTTGATTGTATTAATTCTGAATAATCAAAATTTCTCATCTTGCCTTATATCATAAACAAAAATTTAAAACACTATATGAAATCTAAATGCTTTTATGTGGTATTTTTGGGGGAATAAACCAAACAGGGCTTTGGGGTCAAAACTTAAATTCTTTCCATTGCAAATGTTTAATTTTTGAGGATATATGATTGTATTTGCCTAATTTCTTTTAATTAAGCCTGTAGATAACCTATTTTATTTTTATCTTCAATTTACTTTTGTAAATCTGTTTTGTGAGTTGCCTGTTTGGATCTTTTATCTTGGGAGTACTTACCCAAATACTGAGAATGCCAATACGGTTAATCAGCTAGAGGACGCATTTGCCCAAAAAACCTCTCCATTTTTTTTCCAGCTGCATCAAGTACAGGCTTTTTGCTTTTTCCGTAGGTGTTGTCTGTAACACACGCTTAAGTCACAGCTACAGTGAAACTGCTGGTGCTAATATTTACTGTAGGAGCTAGAAGTTTCTTATGAAGCTTCTTCCTATTGCTAGTGAAACCTGCTGGGAATTAAGAGATTGTCAAAATGTATCTGATGCCTTTCCAAAACTTAAGTTGCTCGGGCAGATGTTCCAGGGCCCTTACTACAAATCAATCCCTTCCCATAGCTTCCCGAGACATGTAGTAAATATCGCTATTCACAGTATACTTGTCATTCTTCTCCTAAATTTAAAGCTTTAGAAATTCCTTTTAACTGAGTTCTCCAGTCCCCATTCCAGATCCAAAGCCTCTGTCTATGAAGCTCATATTTTAACAATTTAGTTTAAAGACATACTGGCTCTGGCTTCTTCTGTAAGGTCTGTTCTGTCCTTCTGAACCATCATCTATGTTTGTGGTTTTTTGTGAATTAGATATTACCCACTTCAGACTCTCAAACTGTTCCTAAGTGAGGAAGGAAGTTTTTCATGTCCCTAGCAATTTTTCATGGAGGGAATTTTTTTTCAATAGTGTTATTCAATACAGTAAACACTTATGTAAATTACTACGTGTTTTGTATTCATACAGTAGGATGTATTATATATTTGTAGCTACTTTTATATATGAATATAGAGAGAAAGCCTACTATGATTTTCTAATGTGGAGACACTGTATTATTAAGCAGTTCGTGGCAGAGAACATTAAAGCATGTTAAATTGATTGTGCTGCATTACTTACTGGAAGATATTTTCTCTGACTTTGTTGAACTTCCTTGTTGAACTTTGTTTAAATCCAAAGCCTCTATTTTTAATTACCACTACATAATTTTGAAAATAGATAAATGGCAAGGGTAAGGAGAAGGAAAAACTTACTACAGTATTTAAACATCTCCATGTTATTTAAGAACCTGCAAGAACTGTCTGTTCTAATGTAATTTTGTCCAGATTACACTTGTAACTGTAACTTTCTTTACAGGTGGTGATATGAAGATGGAAGGAGAAGCTGCATATTGCCTAAGTTTAGCATATAATTTTGCTGGAGAACAACAGAAAGCATTATCAGTAAGTTTAGTTTAATGTTGCTTTAGCTTTTCCAATGCCTTTGTGTGCCTCCTTGGCATCATCTTGGGCATTGTGGAGAGTGGAAAAGGCTTGGAGAGACTTGGCTCATGGACCTTTTATAACTGCATCTAGCTCTTTAGACAGAGATCCATTGAAGCAATTATGGTTTCAATAAATTCCAGAACTGATATAAGTCCAAGTTTCCATGCTTGGAACAGTAGAAATAACATTAGATCATAATATTACTCAGGTTATATGTGACTATCTTTAATTTTCATGTATTCTTAGATATATAAAGCAGTTCTTATTTGTTAAGTTTTTGTATAAGACATCTGTTTTGCAAACTAGTAGGATACAGCGTGTTTGTGAGCAACAACTAAAAATATATCAATTCACATGTTAAGCTTTTCAGAACATCAGGAATTTAGAAGAAACATTAATTGCTTTTTATATGAAAAGCTGTAGTGCTGTTGCACTCCTTTCTGTTGATACTTGAGTTTAAGCTCCTCATGTTTCCCTTGAGTCTCCATACATAATAATTCTAAGACAATGAGAGTTCTACATATGGAATTCTAGTTTGGGAGGAGGGTTCTTCTAGTTCATTGTGGAGAGTGAGTTCATCATTGTGTGAGAGGAAAGATAAGCATTCACTTGATTAGTCTGTGCCAGTCGTCAGAGAAGTCATAGTCCTCCATTATCCTCTTCAAAATGTTGTCTGGAAAATTCATTTATTTGAATATTTGTCCATGATTATTGTGATTAATCAGCCAGTTAATTACTATTTCTGTTTGTTTCTTTCTTTATCTGCAGAGGGACTCAGTATTTTATTAATGAACATGCTTTATAGAGGTGGTTCTTTGTGGGGTTTTTTTTGTGATAGTTTATTTTTTTCAGAGTAGACTGATAGAAGTCACAGTGTGAATTCGGCATGGGTTTCAGTATTGCTCGCTTGGCTTCTGCAGTGTATGAGGGGTTCTAGATTTCTGTCTTGAAATACAGGTTTTACCTATTTCTAATGACTTTTCATATAATTTTTCAAAAAGTTATTGACTAAGCATAATTCTTCAATGCTGACAGACCTATCTTCTGTATAAATAAACTGAATGGTGGAGAGTGGAAGCCTCCACTTGTTCTCACATCAGTTGCAGTCACAGTCTGTAGCTGAATGTGAAATTATTTCAAAACTAAGCTAGATATAACTTTATAAAATTATACCTAATAGTTCCAACAGCAATGAGACGATATTTGATCTCTTCCAAGGATACAGTACAACAGATTAAAATAGATTATTTTTTTTGTTCAGAGGTTTATTTGCATTGGCTTTTGGCTGATGAGTGTGCCAGCATTCTTACATGATTGACTTTTCTATCAAGTTTCTGATAGTCACAATAAGCTGTGTGAGTGAAGAGCAGCAAGATAAATATGCTACATAAAGATTGCATGCATATTCGATCTCTTCATCACAGAAGAAATTAATTAATGAACAAGACCTCACAGTCTCCATGATATACAAAAGATCACGCTACCCTTTAAAGTCTCAAAATATTGAATGTCCAGGCATTGTTTCCTCAGGATACATTTTGCTTATGTTTTATAACTCCTCTTTCCCTTTATTACTCCCTTATGGCTCCTGCCAAAAAGTTACAGCAATCATTTGGAAGTTCCATTTCTTTTTGTCACATACAGAATTAAATTTTTTTTTTTAAGGAAGATTCCTTGAATTTTGTAATTTACTACTCTAAATTTAAAATATATACATAATAGGTTGGGCCTATTGTTTTTAGTCTTACAAAAACATCTAACAGACAAGGAAAGCAACGTGCATTTTTGCTAAAAGAGAAAAACAAATGTAGTAGTAGCTAAATGATGCTTTATATTAAGAGTGTAAAATGTTATTTTAGCAGTAATGAAAATACCAATACTTTTCTGTGTAAATAATGTAATGTTATATTATAATTTGGTGGCATTTTCTAATAATATTATGAAATAAACCTGTGATGTACTTTCATTCAGAAATAATGTCTGTTATGGGACTGAGAAAAAGGGGTGAAATCTTAGTTCCTTTTGTCCTTAATAGTGATCAATGTAGACAACAGTAAAATATCAGGGGTTGACAGTACTGTTGAGCACAAGTTGTCTTCACTCTCCAATTAGAAATCATTGCCTAAAATTTACCCTTCTGTTCTCAGTTTAATGGTCTCTGTATCCAAGGGGAGCTCAGATGCTTACGGAGATGAAATCATTGCATCCTGTTCCCAGAGGACTACTGGTTATCATTACACATAACATGCAGACAATACTGCTAGGAGCCAGTTTGCCTCATGGTAATATGTAGTTCATCACCAGCTTCTGTAGCATGCTAAAGAGGTCTTGCCACACAGCTTGGGACTATTTGGGTTTAGACTCAGGGGTCTCAGCAGTTATTTTCCTGCTTTGCATCAGTTTTCATCTTCTTTATCCTTTTGTGCTGTGGTCCACCTCAGGCAGTCTCCTTCTAGGGGAATCTGAAAGGAGCAGCTGTTACAGATACCATTTCCTCCAATTGTTGCCACTTGGTTCCTTTTGCTGTTCAGCCTGCTACTCCCTCCCCCAACAGGCACGCACAGTAGCATGCATATAAACTTGTTTCCCTTTCATTCATGTCTTCTAGCAGAGTGGAGAAGCATATGTTCAAAATATTCATTATCTGATGCAGTAATTAAAGGTTGAAATGATTAAGCTGCAGCCTATTATATCAAAAATATGCTGTCACTTTGTATCAAATGGGCTAGTTTTGTCGGAGAAGGTTTTTTATTTGCCAGGTGCTTGGTGTAGAATCTAACATAATTTGATTTGGTGTATAATCTGTATAAATTGATTTAATTTTATTTGATCTATATGATTTATTTCAGTGGACCTGCTCAGATGTAAAAACATAAGTGAGTGCAAGTTTAAAAGCCTGAGAACTAATTATGTTCAATAGCAGTGTGATATGTTGATAATATTTTTCATATCATCTGGCTTTTCCACAAAATACGATACACAAATATTAATAGTTCACATTATATAGATTGTATCTTAAACATTATAGATTTTGCAAGGGAGAGTTCTCCACCTAGGCTAATTTTAAGGTAAAAGTTACTGTTTACTTGGTTTTTTTCAGAATACACAAGCTAAGTGTAAAGTGAAACACTTCTTTGTCATTAGAAATCTTGCATAAGGTATTGTAATCTAATGCTTGATCTAGGATTTTTTTTTAAACTGGGCTTTCAAGAATGCTTCAAAGTGTTGGCATCAAGGGTTTTTTTTCTCTTTCAATTAGAGTTGCATCCCAAATCATGAGGAAAATTCCAGTCCTTGTCCCTTGTTTAAGCATTATATTTTTTCCTAAGTGTTCCTTTATTTTGGACATGGAAAGCTGTGTTTCAGATATGTTACGTGTTTAAATAATGGAGGCAGTGTTCATGAGTACTGAGACAATGCCAAAATAAATGTGGTAATTTATGGCAATGCTATGTGCATGAATTGTCAGAATTACAAAATACAAGCCACAGGCATAAAATTATTAAGAAAATTTATGAACTTACAAAGACATCTTCACATTCAAAATGACCCTATTAAGGTAATCAGAGATGATTTATGACCATAAAGTTAATTTCTGAAAAAGTCTGTCAAACAACTGAAAATTTTATCTCAACTCATGCAGCTAGAGAGAATGTAAGTAAATGTATTTGGGGTGCAGATATGCTGAAGTTACTATGCACAGTATATTTCATCTAATTATATCTATTATATCTAATTATATCAATTATGCCCATATGTATCTATGAATTTGGTGAGTCAGGGAGGATCTTAGCAGGTAAAGATCCAAAAGGTAGACTGAATGTTATCTTCTCTTCTCCCAAACATTGTGAAAGGTAGTTGAGAAGAATGAGCATTATTCCTTTGAGACTGGCTTAGGATTCTAATGCTTTGCTAGAGGGCTGAACTTCAAGGTATTTCTCTGTCAATGGTGTCTGGGTAGACCACTGAGTTTAGGTTTAAGCTTTCATTACTGTTACTACAAAAGAAACACTTAAATGGAGGCTCACAAAACACATCAAAAGATACTATTCAATGGAAATTATTTCAAACTCCCTTTTTTTAAATCACCTAGATTGTCCTTTATTCATCTTTAAGTGATATTTAGCCATTAATAATGAAGTGTAACATTTTCAGCTTAGCAAATGGTGTCACGTGCTTGAAAAAAGCATTTTAGCAAGTTTAAGAAAAGGTCTCATCATTCCTAGAGGCTTTGCTTTTATTGAAGTGATTTTTAAATTGTTCTTAGAACTGTACTCATATAGAAAATTTTTTTTTTCATATCTGAGGGATAAAAAAAACAGACAAAACTCGGAGTCATCTTTGGTGAGTGCTTCTGATTGATCACTGACACCAGATTGACCACTGACAATGGATTATGTGCAGAGAAAGATTTTCTTCTACAAGGTCTAGAATTAATGAGCCAATTCTGAAACTGATTAAATTTCATCCCTCTGAAAGGTCCTACTGCGGCTAGCCATTGGTGAAGATAGTACAAACAAATTTATGTGAGAACAAATAGTACTGAGAGCAAACTTTGCCCTGATAAGAAACTAAGAAATTAGAAATTATTTGTGTTAAGGTTCTTAAAGAAGACCTGAAACTTCAGGAAAGGTGAATTTCTTCTCATTCAATTATTTTGTTGTTGTTGTTAATTTAGCACTTAATTCTTAAAGGGAAAGAGAGATCTAACTTTGTATTTGGATATGAAAGTCAGCAGTCTCTTAGTGAAGGAAGGATTCCTTCTGTTGGTTTAATTTAGATAATAATTTTCTTATCTTAGTCGGTTTCTTGAAACCCTGAAAAAAACCAGGGAAAATGTTTTGAGTAGCCCTGAGATGCAGTGATGCTATTTGTCTTCAGTACTTTTCTGTATACCACATAAATTAGCACCTTGGTGATGTGGTGTCCCCTACAATTGCATTGGAACGTGGTATCATTTCCCTTTTGAGACTGGTTCAAATTGCATTTTGCTTGGTTAATGTCAGTAGAATAACTGCCCTCAGTTAACTGGAATTTTGTCAAGATAAACATACCACAAGACTACCCTTTGTAAGAAAACACTCTTAAAAGCAGTGCTGCTGCAGAATTACAATAGTCATTATACAGAAATTATGGAGCATGAGAAACAAATAAATATTAAATACATAAAAATCTATTATTTGATGCCAAGCAAATCAGATTTCCAGTTTTCCCATGGCAACAATGAACATAAATGCACTAGTAACTTGTTGATATCATCCTTACTCTTCATGAGTCTCATGTTTTATAAGACTGGCTACCAAAACAAACATAAATGCGTGGACTTTCATCTCATCCATTACAATTTTAAGTTTAATCATTCATACATCCCAAAAGAACAACACAACTCAATGAGTTGCAGATTTAACTGCATGTTCCATTAGACAAAACTATAGCACCTTTTCAGAATTTTTCAGATAGTCCTTTAGGACTATCTGACCATTGGTGTTCTCAGAAATCTGAGTCTGAGTCAGTGACAAAAAGTTTAAAGCTCCAGTTTTGGGGGCTATATGTGGAGGACATTAGGGCTTTTGCATGCTTGTTCCCAAACAGTATGAAAGTTGCTGGATTAATACATATTTATAAGGTTTATGTAGCCTTACTTGAAATTATATATATATATTTTATATAAAATACCTTGAAAAAAAAAATATATAAACACCTTGAATTTACAATTCATGCCATTTAACATATCAAATATCATTTCCCAAATTCCAAACTCTATTTTTGGGTAAGATTTTGACTCAAGTTATCTATTACAAAATTACAAGTTTTATTACTACCTTAGACACATGCACTCTCTGTATGAGTTTGCAAAAGAACTGGAGAGGGCTATAGTGCATCATTAGTAAGAATATTTACATGCTTCTGCATTAATAATAATAATAGATATCCTAAGATCAAGAGTGTTCTTTGTATGACTGAATCATTTCCATGGAAGTGTTGCTAGCTGCTGTGTTTGAATTCAAAAGAAGCAAATTGTCCCTCACTGGAGGTTTGCTTAGCTCTAATATGTTGAAACATTGAGGACAAAGCCATAAAAACTCCTTAAAGTGCTCTGCAAGGAAATAAAAATATCCTTGCATCTATTTTTCACCAATGTGTGGAGGGCAGAGCAGTTGGCAGTCATGGAGGTTTGCTCTTGTCCTACCTTTTTGATATAGCTGATGGGATGGAACCACCTCTGCCCTTCTCTGCCAATTCTCTGCTAGGTATGGCCAGGGGAGACGACTCCCTTCTGCTTTCCCAGGCAAGGCAAGAGCTGGGTTGTGACCCCAGCTATAGTGTCTGTTCCATAGGATGTAAGGTTATAATTAGTCCACTTGCCCTGGCTAAGGTCTGAGGTTTCTAAACTCTTAATAACTGTCTTCTGTCAGTTAAAAGATGTGATTGAGGCAGATGTTTTCTACTTTGAGGCAGATGTTTTCTACTTACTGTTTTGAAAATGTTTTTTAGAGTTGCTAATAAAATATAATTTTTGTTTCTTTTTTTTTTTTTTAAATAACGGCTAATATACAAGTTTCCATTTATTTCATTCCCACAGGCTAGGAACAAAAAAGACAAAGTAGTACAACTGTATGTTATAGAGGCTATTTATAAACTTTAGATTATATTGGATTTCTAGCTTAGGTGTGCTAAACAGTGGAACCTACATGCTGTATGTAATTGAAGGAAAGAGATAGTTACAGCATGTCTTACATCATAGCTTATATTATGTAGGAAAAAAACAACATGAGAGATTTTGAATCAGTAGTACAGAGTGCAACTACATATATGATAACCAGGGCTATAGCAAATGACTGAAAAAGTGTATAAGAAATTTTCTAGATTCCGTCTTCTAGTCTAGAAGTCAGACTTTCTATGTGTTTTGAGAAAATAAACATTTGTACCCACGCTATACAAACTCAGGATTTTCAATACTTAAATGCAAATATATTCGTAATCAGGGAGGTTTTGTTTTCTTTTGAATAGCTTAGTTCAAATGAACAGGCTTTAAAAAAATTCTGTAAAGGGTCTTAAAATTAAATTGTTTTCTCAATCTACGTTCAAGCTACGGCAATTTACTTATTAAATACGTGTTTAAATTTCAATTCAGTTATTCCCATTGACTTCAAGGGAAAAACTCCTATATTCAGGTGTAAGCAAACGCCTAACAGCTTTGCTTGATCAGAGCCGTTGATGGCTAGATTGGAGAATAAGAGGTCTTGATTCAGGCATCAGATCTTAAGGAATTTAAAATTTATCCTTTGATAGATAAATAACCTGAGAAGTTAAAACAGTGGAGCGTGCCAGTATAAAACCTAGAGCTTGCTGCTTCATTGCTAGAAGCAATTTGTTTTGCTGTTTTGCTTTCGGCTTATGTGTTATTTCCGAGGTGATCAAAAGAATTGGTAGCAAAGTGTGAAATAAATTGTACTTCTAAATAAATCGATTTAACATTCCTTGGTGCTTTAAGTGATTTTAGTAATATTAATATTTAAAATATTTCTGTCTGAAATCTTTTTATGACTACATATAGCAATAATGGCCACCATTTCATTCTGCTGTTTTTCATATTAGAATATTACAGAGTAAACATTGTAAAAATACTATCTTTTAGCACCGGAATGGATGCAAAAGATTTCAAGTGTCTATTTGCATGTAAATGACTCAAATTTTATTCAGTCAATAAAAGCAGTCTATTAATCCTTTTACTACATTTCTTACATGGGTTAAAACTTAACGAATAAGAGATTTTCAGCTGAATGAGAACTTTTCCTTAACTTCCATATAGGTATGCAGAGAAATTAACCGACTTAAATTTTTTGTATGCCTACCTAGTTTATCTCTGCAGTTTTTTCCCATTATGTCATGCAAAATGAAGGGTTGGATTATTTGCTTGTAGCTAAGAAAACTTCATGTAACTAAAAATACCTGCTCATGGGTGGACTAAAGATATTAATAAGCATGAAGCAGAATATTTATAGGTGCTTTGTCTAAGAAGTAATGAGCATTTAAGCATTCACACGCATATAGCATGATGTTAATGTCTTAGGAGGCTACAGCAATATGACAGACAGGTACATTCATGTAGACACAATAGTGTGATAAAAGCAGTCCAGGCATCTGGATCATAGTGCTGCGACACAAAAACATTTCTGTATACAATTCACATTGTTGCACTTACCCAAATTTCCAGTCTTGTCCACCTCTTTCTCCTTGTTTCTTTCTCCACCTCTGCCTTTGTCTTTCATGTACTTGCGGAATCTCATTTTTCCTTTACAAGTCACCTCCATCTGCTTATGTGTCAGAGTGGCCCTCGTGCCACGCATCGCATAGAGGAATTCTCAAGATGCAGGGCTGTATTCACATCACTACTTCTGTCTCAGCACTGTTTCATGCTTGTCACTGCTCAGCACTCCGCGCCACACTGCCTTGTTTTGTCAATAACCATTTATTTGTTGCTGGAATAGTAGCAACCATTACATCTGACCTCCCTGTTTCATCAATTATGGATAGATTATTGGATGTGAACATCTGCAAAAGCTTGCTGTTGAACTTACCTCCTGGCTGGGATTAGATAAAGTATTAAACTGTTGTTTATTGTCAGGCCAAAACTCTACTGGGAAGCCAGGGAATTCCAAGACTAGCAGACTCCCATCAGCAAGCACCAAAAATTGTTTAGTATTGCCACCGTTTCCCATAAGATCGTGGCCATTTATTATTTACACTTATTACTAGTTGTTATAACATACTTGATAAAAGCTCTTGGCAGGCACAGTGTTTCCAGCTATTGTCACATCTGTCAGGATGGAAAGGATACATAAACTGTTCTTTCCCTCTTATATTGCTGTTAAAGGGTAACAGATGAAGCTTCTTCACTCCAGACTGTTAAGCCATGCTTTATTTTGAAGAAATATGTCAGCAATGGCTGGTTTGGAAAACATTACATTCCCATACTAAACAAAGACCTTTACTAGAGTAATGTCTCTTGCAGTAAAGGTTTCAAATTGTAGTAACAAATAGTAGCAGACTAATATACCTGGTTTTGACATTTGCATAGGTTTTTTGCTCTGAAGGAACCTGGCTGATTTAAAAAAAAAAATTAATAAAACTCTCTATGAGGTATAGTAAATAATAAAATGATGACTGCTTCCCTACAAAGTTGTAGGTGTAGAGAATCAGAATTAATATAATTGTTAGTGCCACAGAAGGCCAGAATTAAGAACAGTAATAGTATTAGTAATAGCTAATACTGAAAAAACAAGGGTGGGAACAAAAGTTTTTTTATTCAATCATCTGTATATTTCATCTCTTTTAAGTGTTCTCTGCAGCAAACTGAAGCATATGGGGTGAACTCCTGACCCTGTGGAAGCCAACAGAAGCTTGCAATTACTCTGGGGAAAGGAACTTTTTTGATGAGTTGCTTTTATTTAGGTAACCATTTAGAATCAAAGCAAAACATACACACTCTGAATATTATACAGAGCATATAAGTAAGGCTTGATACTGGCAAAGAACCCTAAATCTTATCTTGATAGACTGGTAAGGAATGAGTGAAATGTTTGTCTTCTCTAATCCTTCAAACAGATGCAGACACGAGAAACCTGAAGTATGTATTGCCATGTGAGTTTATAGAGCACCAAGGTAAACATGGCACTTGATAGCCAAGTATAACAACAGGGGAGGGGAGAATGGGGGCTGTATGGAGCAGTTACCCCTCGGGGAGTGTCAACCAAGCAACACCTTAGTGATAGCCATGTCCTAGCAAGAGCCTGTGGAAGGTCTTGAACAAGGGAGCTCTACTGTGACGTTTGACTTGGACAGACTTTTGGGTGGATTCTATCCCCCATGCAAGTACATAATGCAAGTGCATTGTCCCAGTACCCATGTTAAAGTCCCTGGAACAGCAGTTCTGGAACAGACCAGATTGGCCAATTCCAGATAATTTCTTTCTGCCTATGTAGCAACAGAGAACTTCATACATTTTTGGTTTAATTCTTTTCCATTTATTTATCCAAACAGTGCAGTCCAGTGTGATTGGATGTGACTAAGGGCAGGGAGTCAGCATTCACATTTAGAGGATTTCAAGTTGGTGAATTTCAGTTGTGGGAAAAGAGGTAGAACTAACATTTCTGGAAAATCAGGGACCACTCCCTCTTTCCTCAATGTGGCACTCAGTTTCAGTATCCCTGAACTGCGAGCATGCAAAGAGAATGCTCTCCTGCTTCTATCGTGGATGCTCACTTGCCTGAGTATATTTGGCATTTCACATGTTATGGCCTGCCTTTCAGTTGATATTCAGTTGATTATTTTCCTGGGATCAATGAGCTCTGTTCATTGTAATAGTTACATGACATGAACAATACAGTTTTCTTATTGCTGTCCAACCTCTCTCACTCTGTGTTTTGATAAAATAAGAATACATCTGGGTTTGTATTGTGAAACTTTTATTTGACTTTACTTAAGTGATGATAAGAAAAACATTAGACATTTAGACATTTTGAATATGCATTTCTTGTGGAGCTATGGGAAAGAGTTCATTGAACTGCAAAATGCCTATGTGTACAGTTCTATTGTCTTTAATTTTCACTGGACTGTGTGGAAGTGATTATTTAGTGACTGCCAGAGTTATGTGTTTTTTTCTGAAAGTATTTAAGGGGTACTAAGTGATATGAGGCCAGTAGTCTCACTCAGTTGCATTGTCTGTCTACCAACACCTATTGTTGGCTCCAGAAAAATATTGTCAGATGCTGCTGGCCAGGCTGGGCTTTAGCCTTTTACTGCAACACCTGTCAGAAATCATTAGCTAGTGATCTGTTTGACTAATGTTCCAGTTGATTGTCTGATTCATGTTCAAGATCTGTAAATGAGGCAGAAGCATCTTTACTGCTCACCAGCTGTGAAATGGCGAAACACAGCTAGATTTTCAGGAATCAAAATAAATGTGTTTCCAATAAAATTTGACAACAATATCAAGTGCAAAGCTGAGAGCAGAACTATGGTTTTGTGTTTTTTAAAGTTACAGTGTTATAAAACAACATTGTCCCATCTTGTTTTTGTCAGAGTAATGTATTTTACCAAAATAATCAACTACTGCTAGTAGCATTAATCTTGTGTTGAGTTGGATAGACATTCTTTATACAACATAAATTCATACCTTCAATTTTTACTCTTTTGGCCATTATCCCCAGATATATCAATGTTTAGCACAGCCCTGTGTCTTTTTGTCTGAGTCCTTGGTGTATGCTGGTGTTGTATATTTTTATGTATGTATAAAAGAAGTACAGGTGCGACGACAATAACAAATAAAGGATGGGATTTTGGGGAGAGTGAGTCTCGAGGAAGGAGCTGGTGTAGCTGTTTAGCTGTTTTGTATTAATGGAATAACCCCAGGAGGGTTCCACTGGCATAATGCTGAGATAACTGAGAAGCAAGTCTGGGCCTGAGATCTGACTAACATTTTTCTTGGTGAAGGAGGTAAACATGAAATTCATCACTACCTAGAGAATTAGCACAAGAGCTATTCCACAAATATTTTCTAGTTTGAGGATTTAAGCAGAGCCTGTTACTTCACTTTTATACTGTAATTAATTGTAGCCACAATAGACTTACAAAGAAAGGGAGTTGGTTTAGTAAATACATGCTCCCACGGTAGCTATCCTCCTTCCAGGTGCACCTGCCTCCAGCTTTTATTGCCAAGTAAGAAAACAAGGGAAATTGTACAATGCTTCCTGCTTTATATTTTATTTCTATTTTAGGGCCATAAAAACTACCTTTTTTTTTTTTTTTCCCCTGCATACACCAACATAAGAGTGGACGGTATGTGGGACAGCTGTCTGTGATGTGGAAGACAAAGTTCAAGTCTTCACCCTGCCACCTTCCCACATCCTGCATGAATGAGAATAAATGATTGAAACCCACTGTTCATTTCTGTATTATACTTTGATTTTCATTTTATTTGTTGTTTGGGGTTTGGCAGTTTTTTTTAACCAGTATTTCCACTGCAGACCCATAGAAGTAGGAGTTTTGAGACAATCGGTGTGCTTGGTCACATAGAGACAAAAACTAATTCCTGACCCAAACCAGTGCAGATTTTGTAATTTTTATTTTATTAAACTTACTTCACATTTTCTTTTTAGAGGTAGAAAGACCTGTATGTTATTCTAGTCTATTCAACTGCGTATAGAATGACCTTTTTCCAGTAGTTGCTAGGAGTATCAAACTCTTTGAAACAGTATGGAGATTTTATAATGCAGCATAGCATGATCAGGATAAATCTAGTGCAACAGCTTCCTTCCTCAGAACTCTTTGTACACAGCAAATTTAAAACAAACAAGCAAACAAAAAAACAAAGCACAACAAAACAACCAAACAAAATGAATCAAAAATCACCAAACTTAGAAATTTTGCCCCTTTAGTAACCCTAAATCTCTGAAAACTTTTTCTCTGGGAGGGAAATTCAGACAGATTCGTATAATACCCAACCCCACTCTTTCTTTACCAGTATAGATTCTTGTGTAGTCCCATTCTATATCTCTTTACATGTTATAGATTTTTATTTACACTTCTTTAACATAAAGCAAATTGCCAAGATGGCATTTTAATACATAATATTTACCATAGAATACTGAAGCAGAAGCATGCTACCTTAATAAGAAGACTGTTCTGCCATTTAAAACTGTTTTTCCATCCTTTTTGTTTGTTTGTCATGACAGCTGTATTCTCTAGGACCACAAATGCAGCCAAACTGTACATTTGTATAGGAGTTTTCAGTATTAATTATTGGCATGTTCCACCTCTTCCTTGGATGTCATTGTCCTCTGCACAGATTGGTCAAAATATGTGTAAAAGACCCATTTTTGGCTGTATATCTGTCTAAAGATATAGAAAAGTTTCACGGGAGCCTATAAATTCGATTAGAACTGAATGGTAAGTGTTCCAAATATTTATCCACTTGACAAAGAGCTAATAGATGTATGTCCCAGCCGTACCCACTCAATACTCTCTTGCCACATGCATGTCTTCTCTCATGTGGCATTCATAGGAAACCAGTTAGATGGACTGGTTGTTCATATCCCAGGAAAATAAAGAGGAAGTTTTTCATGTCAATTTGTTGATTACAGGCTGCTTACAAATTCTGGCAGACATCGCTGTGTCGACTCCGCTTCATTTTCCAGCATGCGTGCTTTATAATTTTTCATTTTAAATTAAAATTAAGAGTGCAATGTAAATGCAAAAAACTTTGCGTCAAATCCTCTAATGCTTCCATGTTAATCCAGCATATTATCCTGCCCTACCTCCTTTTTCTATCCTGAATGCCAAAGGTAAGGTGTTTACCATAGGTGGGGAGGCCCCTCTTTACTTCTTCCACGCAAATGGGTAGTGGGCTTTATTTATTTATTTACTTACATCTTTCTAGCAGTTGTTGCAGAGATGCAATGAACCAACTTTTTACTTTAGCTACTCTGGCTATGGTTTTTCCTTGGTTTTATCTGTACTTTTCGGACTTTGTGGTTTCTTTGGTAGAAAAAACTACAGTAGCCCAAGCTACTTAGGTGCCTAAATAACCTTTCTGTGCTAGCTGGTAACCACTAGAGGCCCTGTGTCCTGGTTTAATATTGTAGAGGCCAGTTGAAAGTAGGAGTGATTTTTAGTTCAGTCTATAAAATTTTGCAAAGCTTCTGACATTCTTCTGGCAGGTTTTCCGATATGGGCACAATTATTACAACAAATGTTGTAGGTTCTCTGAGTTAAATGCCAAACCAAGAACTGTTTCTTGGTCACTTCCGTGTGTTTGTGTTACCAGGCCAGATTATTAGAATGACTCACTGCAGGCCTTGACAATTTGAGTATGATTTCAGTTTAGGGCGAGTTCTGAACCGATGTGACAAGTTCCTAACTGGGTGCCTGCACTCTCTTTTTGTCATATCTTATGCACTGATAACTCAATTGACAATGACTTTCAAGTATAGGATGCAATGCTGATGTATATGAGAGCATAACTGATAAGAAAGTACTTGAAGGATGATAAATAGTGAAGTGCACCTTAATAAATACTACTTTTTTTTGCATACAGAGCTTATATAACTGAAAAAGAATAGCCTTGTGTAGGGATACTCCTGCATGTAGTAAAAATCTAAAAGTAAAAAAAAAAAAAAAGAACTAGGACATCTAAATAGTGGAAACAGTGTCAGAAATGGTGACATCCACAGCATTAGCATACACAACTTGTCTTCTTTTGAACCCTACACTTTGCCACTAACAGGGGATGCAGTCTTAATAGAAAATGCCTTATCTTTTACCTCAGTATAAATAAGTGTCTTGGGGCATGCAGGATACTGTCTTATGTTCCTGGGCATCTCCCATCCCCCTTCCGAGCTGGTAAATGACATTCACTACTCCTTTCTTGGAAATGTGCAAAAAGGATTTCCATAGATAGTCTTTGGAGATTTCCTGTTTTCTCATGTGTGTAATAGGTTGGGTCAAGCAACAAAAAGGAGGGAGGAAAGAATAGGATTTAATTTTATATGCACTCTCCCGTCATCCCCATTGGAAAAAAAGTGGATGAAAAGAGAAATTATGCAATACAGGTGATGTCAGTGTTAAATTAAATTAAGTTCATATGGTTTTATGCAGCAACTGTAGGACTTCGGTTATGGGAAGGGTCATGATAATAGAGTACATTCCAAATGAATGTTAATGAATTGCTTGTGCGTGTCAACACATAGTCATAAAAATAACAAACTTATCTACAGTATTTTAAGCCAACAGAGTTCAAATGTATAACCTATAATTTATTCCTTTTTGAGCATGTGAATTTTAGTAAGAAAAGTCACAGTGATAGTTTAAAGAAAGAAAAATAATATTAAGTTGTATATCAGCATATCATTCTAAAGCACTATGAATGCAAAGGATACCATCTTAAGGTATTGATTAACAGAAATTCATAAAAGCACAGCCTCTTAAAATCTTTTAAATTATGGATAAGGGAATTTATATTGCGAATCGGGAGATACCTCTTTGGTTTTTGCAAAGTGTCAAAATACAGGGATTTAAATCCAAGTTGCCTGTTTTGAATTTGCAGTTATTGAGTATTTTTAAACAACTATAAGTACTGATCAAAAATCTAGTTCTGCTACAGCTAATTAAAGAAGAACTGTACATATGGGAAAACTTGAATTTTATGTTTAATGTAGACACAGAGACTGAAAAAAAAAAAGTAGCAATTATTAGCATTGTATTTATTGAGTTTTATTTTCCTGTTTTGACAGATTTTGAATACCTCAATAAAAATCTTCACAGCACTTTGTGATTCTGCTGGCCTGGGCAGAGCATATGCAGCTACAGCCAAGATCCTGGTAAGGTAGGTTAGCACATCCTTGTCTGGCTGTCACTGCAGATTCATTCAACTGTGAAAGACTTAAATTGTTAGAGGTCTGTCGCTTCCCATTACTGACTGCTTAAATTTTAAGCAGTGCCCTTCTTGCAGTAAGTGACCCTTTCATTGAAAGTTATTTTAAACTGGTACACATTTTTTAAAGTATATGATCCAAGTTTTTCTTTACCTGTAAACCATACTATGTCATTTTTCCCTGACATTTTGGGGGCTTTTTAAATTCATTTTTTCTTACAAGTTTGGGAGGGACCTTACTGGAAAATAGAAATCTGGTGTAATTTCCAAGTTAAAAAAGACAGAACAACTTGAAGAATGTTGCAAGCTTCACCAGGAATCAGTGTAATCTTTTCTGAACGCTAAGTTTCCGTTTATTGCACTCACTTCTTCTGTGGAGGCATTTCTGGTTTGTGCATGTGTAACTAGATATGAATTTGTGCAGATAAATTGCTTGTCTTCAATGTCTTATTTTCAGCATCTGGCATTACAGTCTTCTTCCAGGCGAATTAGTTTGAAACTACATCAATTTCTAACACAAATAATTTTGACGTAAAGTAGTCTGATGCAATTATCATATGAAGTCAGAAAATAAGATATTAAAGTAAAGGTTGCAGCTTGTCCTTGATTCCTCCTACATTTGGGGACTTCAGTGCAATAGCAAATTGTTTATGGAGGAGGCCTTGTAACCAGGTTTATTTCAATGTGCAGAGCAAATGCTTCTGTTTGAGTTAGATGCCTTGTCTCCTGGCCTTTCAGAGCATTTAGGGACCAGCTACAATCACAGTTCTCTTCAGCTCTCCAATACATAATTCATGGCTATTCATATTCTGAGTGTCCTAAAAAGTCCATGGGATAAGATGTTCAAAAAGCCAAAGAACAGACTTAGAAAACCAGGTTCCATTTTCAAAACTGTCTTAAAGTGAACTGAGAAAGATTTAGTTGTTGGGACACCAGCTGTTGCAATGAGTGATTTTGTAATGAGTGCAAAGGTGTCCAAGCTCTCAGTAGCATTCATGGGTTCTTTGTACTCACAAAAAAGCAGCAGTCTGGTTATAGGGTGGCCTAAGATAGCCAAGAGGACATTCCTAGAAGAACATGTATATAAATTTCCTCTCTCTGTGATGTAGGCATTCTGGAATGAGAGCACATAAATTTATTTACACAGAAATTACAGATTTGGAGATCCTTCTGAAGCCAGGTTTCTAAACCCTTCCTCTGAAAGGCTATACCAGTGCAAATTCCTTTAAAAGCAGAGCTAAAGAAGGAACGGCTAGTGGTTTTCTTTGGCATCAGATCTGTCCTCCACACCTTCTGGGAGGATTCTCTGGCTATCTGAGAGTGGACAGCCTGACTCCTTTCCAGTTACTGCACTTTGAAAAGAGGAAAACAAGTAGGTAAGGAGAAATGAGAGGGGAAACTAAAAGCAATAAGATTCCCTTGTTTAGTATTGGGAGCCATTCTGATTGATTCAAATGAAGGAGGACTCATTCTCATGTCTAGGATCAGAGATTTAACTGCTAATCTATATGGGCATCGAGACATTGACCACTGTTCTCTGGATGTGATCATCCAACCAATTCCTCATCCACCGAAGAGACCAACCATCAAATCTGTATCTCTCCAAGTTAGAGAGAAGGATGTTGTGGAGGGCCATGTCAGAGGCCTTACAGAAGTCCAGATAGATGACATCCGTAGTTCTTCCCTTGTCCACTGATGTATTCACTCCATCACAGAAGACCACTATGTTAGTCAGGCATGACTTGCCCTCAGTGAAGCCATGCTGGCTGCCTTGAATCACCTCCCTGTCCTTCCTGTGCCTTAGCATAGCTTCAAAGAGGGTCTATTGCATGATTTTTCCAGGCACAGAGGTGAGGCCGACAGGTGGGTAGTTCCTAGTGTCCTCCTTTTTACCCTTTTGAAAAATGGATGCAATGTTTCCCTTTTTCGAGTCATCACGGACTTCACCTGACTGCCATGACTTTTCAAATATCGTGGAGAGTGGCTTGGCAACTACATCAGCCAATTCCCTCAGGCCTCTGGGATGCATCCCATCAGGTTCCATAGACTTATGTATAGGTTCCTTAGGTGGTCACGAACCTGATTTTCTCTTACAGTAGAGCTGGCTTTTCTCCTCTAGTCGCTGTCTTGCCATCTGTCCACTCGAGAGGTGTGGGAAGAGAGGTTGCCAGTGAAGACTGAGGCAAAATGTTGTTGAGTACCTCAACCTTCTCCTCATCTGTTGTTAGCAGTTTGCCAGTTGTGTTCATTGGGGGGGGGGGGGATATGCTTTCTTTGGCCTTCCTTTTCTTGGTGACATATCTGTAGAAGCCCTTCTTATTATCCCTTGCGTCCCTTGCCAGGTTCACCTCCAGCCACACCTTGGCCTTCCTGACCCCATCCCTACACAGCCAGTCATCATCCCTAAATTCTTCCCAGGATACCTGTCCCTGTGAAATCTTTGTTGCAGATGTCTCCACAAACCATGGGAAACTAAAACTCTCTCTATCATGTGCATTTAGGCATGTTATTTTCCAGGGAAAAATCTGACATAATAGCATCATGTTTTTGACTTATTCTGCCAGTGTCCACTATGGTAATGACTTCTTGTGGACACATGATTTATACATCCAATTCAATCACATGAGCAATCCTATAAAAGGTGCATATTTTCATAAAAGTCTAATAGGGGTAAAAATCTCATAGGGCATTTTAGCATGAAACTGGAAAATGAGTTGCTCCCAATATGTAATCTCTTCTGCTGAAGTCATCATAACTGTTCTGTGGGATCATGAATGACTATATCTTTAGGAAATTACATTTTATGTATTTAGGAAGGTAATATCTAAGGAGATAGAAAGTAAATGGCTGTATAAAATAACATGTAGATTTTTGAAGGAACTATAAAATATTAGCCCTTTGAGTAGGAAAGACCTGTTTATCATGTTATCGGGTCTTGTCCAGGATAAAGTGTTTCAGTAATCCTTCTATCATACTTTAAATATCTCAAGCTGTAGCACGTTTAAAAGTACTTCCTTTGAAAAATTGTTGAGCCGTACCCACCAATTGCTATTTGGCACAAGTGAAGTTCTAACAGTGAGAAGTATCTTTCTGATATGTATCAAATTGATTTCTGTTTGCTTGAAAGAGGTTATATGCCCTAGCAATTTTCACATTTTCTATACATGGAGCATAGGTTTTTATGCAAAATATAAAAAAATGGCCAAAAATACATCAAAACATTTCTATTAATTCATGAAATTAAGAAAACCTTTTTACATTTTCTCCTGTCACTGATTCCATTTGCTTTATTACTTTTAGCCTCTAGCCCACAAACTTGGTGGCACAATCAACAAACCCCTTAGTGGCTGTTTCATCTCTGCTCTATTTGATTTCTCCACTCTGAGTAAATGATTAAGTTTTCATGCATTGGTTCAACCAAAATCTATGTTCACTCAACCACATCCTTTATTGATTACTTCTACTGCAAACAGTAGGCCAAGTGTGATATACATAATTGGACAGTTGTCAGGGGATATGGGTGTTAACAGTCCTGTTTTCCCAATTGGAAACTGGAATCACCTTGATACACAAATATTCTGCACTGTTTCATTCTCATTCCTTGGACCGAGGAGTCCTTTTCCTCAGAATATATGTTTTTAACTCTCAAAGGTCTGGTTGAATGGATTTAATGATTATACCATATAATATGCTCTTCAAGTTGCACCTGTGCACTGCATATAGAAAACTAGAAAAACTGGAATTAATATTTGTCTAACACTTTAACCTTGTCCTTTAACTTATATAAATCATATGCTGTATTTCTGTGGGGAAACATTTTATTTTCTCTCCTTAGAAAAAAAAAATAGGTTTAAAAAAAAATGTGTTTCTATTTCTAAAATTTAGAAGCCTTCTGACATTTAGCAAACGTTTACAAGTACAGTATATTTAATATTCTCATGATATTAAAATACTTAAATTAGTAAACTTCAGTAAATCCAACTCTGCTTATTGACAAGTAAGCTTTACAGGAGGGTGTTTTGAGCTTGTTAGTTTGCAGTGGTTTAGCATTCTTTTGTAGCAATCTAGCTTGTGTCGCTCACATACAGATAATCACTGCAATATTGTAAATTTGCAGCTGTGCTTTGCTGTGTTTCCTGTTCTGTGGCAGGCACTACCCTGGTATAATTACACTGATATCATAAGACAGGGAATAGCACATATCCCTAAAATAGTTTATAATAAAAACCATGATGTAAATAAATCCCAGTCATCTATTTGCTGTAGGAATATAACTTGAAGGTGTTTTAAAATAAATCAAATTTCTTTATCACTTACAGGAACGTCTATTTTGGTGAATTTCTTAATTAAGACTGGATTGCTTGGTGGCTTGACATTTAGCATGCTACGTTCCTGCATTAGTGACTCAAGTTCATGGCTAATATTGAGGTCAGCTGCAGTAACACTTCAGCCTTAAAGGGAAAAAGAGCACAGTGCCTTACTCACAAGCAAACCCAGATGTCTATCTTATATCTTGTAATCATACTGCAGAGATCTTATATTGTTAATATGACCAGCTTTATTAAAAAAAAAGGAAATCTGCAAATATTATTGTCAAAGTACATTAGCCAATTTTCAGCTTAGATGCAGCTGTGACCTCAGGTTGCTCTGATCACACTGGGATTTGGAGGTGACACCTGCAATCCACAGTTTATAGGTCTGCTTGTGTGACTCCAGCAACCTTTGATCCTTCCAGTCAAAGTGCAGCATTACACTCAGGGAAAGGCTGTCATCCCCAGAGCTAAGAGACAGGGATGTTATGGAGCTGCTGCTGCAGCACCAGGGTTCTAGAGCATGAAATGGCAGCTCTGAATCCCAGGAGAACAAAAAAGTCTTGCTGAAAAACTAGGCTTCTTAACATTTTCCCCTATTTTGTCAGGATGCAAAAATGTTATCAGCTGCTCAGCAGAAAAAATATTTTAAAAATTGAAACTCCACTCCAAAACCCTTTTGAAATCATCATCTGCATATTCTTTCTTGGCCTTAGAATATGGCACAATATTCTGAAGAAGAATCTTGGTTTATTTCACTCAAAGGATCCAGTTCTGCCCTCAGAGGTTCTGTGTGGACGAGTCCCATTGGTCTCAGCACAGGTAGTTCCTAGACAACCACCTTGGAAATAAAGTACAGTCATGGATGAGTCACCACACAGTGAAGTTAGTTCAGAACAGGGGGATAGATCTTCAACATTTTGAGAAGCCATCTGAGCCAATATTTAATTTTGTCCCTGTCTTTTGCTTCAGCCAGGGAAAAACGGCTGAAACTACTAAGTACTTGGGAGAGTTTATGAAGGCTGCTGAGAACGCCCATCTAAGCCAAAGCCTGGTGGATGCATGTGTATTACTTGGGAATATTCACAATGAAAGAGTAAGTACTGGTTGTAGTAATGATGTCAAACAATTACATTTGATTTATGGTAGAAATCTGGTTTTGCATATGAGATGACCCAGAAGAATTTGATCCGGGTGCTCTATCTTACAAGAGTTACCAAAGGAGAAGATATTGTGTGACTAATTAAAACTTAAGTTATTGGGAAAGGTGAAAATTTCACAGCATATTTAACATATAGGGGTTTATTCTAGAATTGGTGCATAAAGACTCTGAATTCAGATCATGACAATCTTTCAGTGTAGTGAAAAATCTGAATCCAAATCACCACTGGGGCCACATATGCCCCACAATGAAATTTTATTGTACTGTACATTGAAATTTTACCTTTTTTTAAATGAATATGTGCTACATTGCATATTAATAAGCATTCTCTCAGCTCAATTTATGAAATGGATGCTAGTAGCAAATAACTTGGCAAAGGTCTATGTTTTTAGTGGAAGGGCTCTCTCTTCTATATGCCTTCATCCAGCCTGCTGGCTTTAATTTGGCCTGTTGAATTCAACAGATAGGCAGTGACAGACAATATTAAGCTAGAGTTAATTAAGAAACTCCCTTTGTTGTAGTTTCTAAGGTCTTTTGAGGTACTTTTTTCTGACCCACGTGCCAATCTCTCAGTTGTGGCTCTGGGGTGGACGCTGCAAAGGCAGCAGTTCTGTTGCTGCCTCTCTGGGTAGTGGCTTCCGTGCTTACTCCATCCCGTACCACATCTAGGGGAGCAGCACTTGCACTGCAGTAGTGCTTGGTTTTTGAAAGCGGAAGAGTTTAAAAGCATTAGCACAGAAGTGAGAGATTCATGACGAGCCCATTAACACCTATTTTAGAGCTGGAATGCTACATGAAATTCTTTAGATACAGTAAGTAATAAAAAGAATTCATTCTGCAGGCTGGATAATGTGGAAATTAGGAAACGCTTTCACTGTGAACAAAGAAACAATAGAAATACTCTTTCTAAATCACCCTTTCTGTCTTCTGTTGGCTGTTTTTTGTCAGGATTTATTTTCTATGTGTAATGTATTTTTTTCTTGATTCCTCTTACAGAGAACTCCCTCTACCAAAGTTGGTGGGTCATTTTTGTTTCATAAGCAGTAGAAATATTTCTTATTCTGTAATCTCTAAATTAGCCTGAGAGCCTTCTATTTACATATGTTCTTAGTGTAAATGCTGGATTTCCCATTGAAAAATAAGTTTTAAGAACTTGCTGAAGTAACTTTAAAATGAATCCGAAACTTAGAAGAAAGTAGGGTGATGTGATGCTGTGCTTAAGTATTCTACTCCAAATTTGAAAAATAATTAAGTTCTAATTAACTACTTTTCTGTTTCACTGTTTCTGCCACCATTGTTAATAATTCTATGAAAAGTGAAAATTTTAAGAATTAACTTTTTTATGGTTATTTTCTAAATTCGCTTTCTCCATTTGGAATTTACTGCCTTGAACTGGGATAATGGTGTAGAAGGGAAGAAATTAGTAAGGCGTAATCTTATTAACTTACATAAAATATGTAATTTAAATATATTTAAAAACTCTTAAAGTTTTACAGTTCACTATTTTCTATACCATTTTTTCTGCAAGGTCAACAATGTTTACCAAAACTGAGTCTAAATTAACATTTCCTCTCTTGAATCACTGCCTGCTTGGTGTCAGTGGTCACCGCTGGTATTCTTTAAGTTATTATTAGGGTATTTTTATTCAAGTCTGTACTTCCACCAGTGATACACTTTGCAGTAGTACTGTCCTTCTTGTGGATTTAAAGATATCTCTATTTATATCCAGATTTATCCTTGGGGACCAGAGATACTTTGTGAAGAACATTGAAAGTTGTGACTTTGACCAAATTCTCTTTGCTCCATCCACGCTGTTGCATGTATCTTTAAAATTCTGTCATGTCGCTAGTCCATCACCATCACTGTCTTCTTTAATGCTGTACACTCAGTTCCTACTTTCTAGTCATGATTGTTTTACCCATATGTTTCTTGTTTCCTAAAATGCCTGGGTTTGTGTTATGCGCAAGTATTAGGTCTAATTTCTGCCAGTTTGTAGGGCAGGTGGTTTATCCACACTCGGATGGGCTTAGCATGATACGCTCTCTCATTTCTCATTTCACTTTTCTCAAGTTTCTTAACCTTATTTGCTGCATATGTCTCACTAGTTGTATCACTTAACCTATTCTCATGAGTAACGTAGGTAGATGCTTTTATATACTTTTTTTTTTATATACTTTTATATGCTATCCTACTGCTAATAGTTCTTTATTCATTGCTGTGTCCTTGTAGGCCTAGTTCTGCTCTCTTGCTGTATTAAACAAAGACTAAAGACTACCTGAATTTCTGTTGCTCTTTCCTCCTTTTTTAATTACAGGCACATTTACCAGCCATACAAATCTTGATCCCAAAAAGTGGTATCAAGTGCAACAGGTATCTACTGTAGTCTCTCTGAGCAGAAGGGCATGTGAATCTTAATTAATCAATCTGAGAGTACAAGAAAACTCTGAAAATGTTTTCAGCCAGAAAGTTTGTGCCATCAGGGCAGCAGAATTCCTTACTAGTGGGAGAACTGGAAGGCATCTATAAGGCAGACTATAATTAGTGTTAATGATAGAAACTGCCACAAGAAGTTTGTCTAGCTCTGACAATAGCCAGAACTAATTTCCTTAGAGTAAGGTAAAGGATGAAGAGTTTCATAATGACTTGCTCCCAAATAATGACTTTTTTGCCTTGTCTTGTTTGTGTTTTGTTGGGTTTTTTTTATTACAAGGATGTCCAGTTTTCTTCTGAGTAAGTTTATGATCAAGATTATCACCATAAATGATCCATTTAGAAGAGAGAGTTACCTGTAATTATTTTAAAATTTCTTGCTCTTTAGTTATATTCAATTAATCCCTATTCTTCTATTGTATGTGGTGGCAATTTTCAGTCTGTTCCTGGTTTATATTTGCTGTTTGGCATATATTTACTTTGTGCAGATGTATTACTATATTTTTTATTTACATAGATGGTATCTACTGTAGCTTTCTCCACTGCATTCTTGATGCATCCTAATAATATTCACAAAGGCTGGCAATGACAGAACAAGGGATAAGGGTATAAACTGGAGAAGAGCAGATTTAGATTAGACATTAGGAACAAGTTCTTTCCTATGAGGGTGGTGGGGCACTGGAACAGGTTGCCCAGGGAGGTGGTTGAGGGCCCTTCCCTGGAGACATTCAAGGTGAGGCTCGGTGAGGCTCGACAAAGCCCTGGGCAACCTGGTCTAGTTGGAGGTGTCCCTGTGACTGGAGGGGGGGTGATCTAGATGACCTTTGAAGGTCCCTTCCAGCCCACATGATTCTATGATTCTATGATTCTATTTTGTTTGATTTCACTAGATATTAGAGCTGTTTGCATTTAGGAGAAGCCACCACAGAGCTGCCCATGTTATTTCAAGGCCACCTTCCTGAGTTAATTAGAACCCCACTAAAAGTTACAAATGGATTAGGCAGTGTGAATTACCTCTCATTTTCTAAAGAATCAGTTTCATTTGCTATCACATAACCACTCAAGCAGTATTATTAAATATTAGACAGCACTGGTACTAGAGCATAAAGTTATTGCACACTGCCATGTATAATACCAACACAAAATGTACCACCTTTCAAGCCTGGATTATACTACCTAATTTTAATGAGAGATGGAATTTATTTTCCAGCAATTCAATCTCTTTCTCTTTAGATTTCTCAAAAAAAAATTTTTTTTATGCTGTGTTTAGGTCTACTGGTATGCTACTTTTTAAATTGGAAGCTTGCTCCTGCAGCTCTTATTTTGACTCCATCTCTGATAGAAACTCAAAGTAGCTTCATGGCAAAGAAGTTCAGGACTTTTCTTTATAGATCTCACATAAAAAGTAGTTCTTGTTATACTTTTAAAAATTTCTCTTAATGTATTACCTGCGATAGTTTATACTCCTTTTTACTGCATTCATGTCTGTTGTATTTCTGTAGTCTGCAGGATAAAGAGATAAATTATTTGGATTTTCTATTTGGCGACAGTTGGCCTGTATTTCTCCTACTGTTTCTCTTTTTGTGATATCCCTGGTTTTTAGTATGCCCTTCTTCTCCCATAAATCTGTAGGTTTTAATTTCTGTTCTTTTCTGTGCTTTATCATTTCCATCATTTCCAGGTCCATCATTTCTTTATCCTCTTTTTTCCATTTTTAAGATTTCTGTTCTTAAATTGAGTATCATAGTAGGAAATTGGAACCTTTCCTCCCACAGATGTATTAAACTTAATGAAACAATTGTGATAATTTCTAAATGGCCTGGCCAGAATCAATATTAATACTTAACATTGGTATACTTAGATTTCGTATGTTCAAGATACTACACAGACAACCTAAAAATGGTTTAGTTCCTGAGAAAGGTATGAGCAGTGTTATCTGGATTTTAAAGATTAGGAAACAGCAAGGGAGAGTGATTTGCTTAATACCACACCATGAGTCATTCTGCGGGCTGGCCTCTCAGGTGCAGCATCTCTGAAGTGCCAGAGGAGCAGGCTTTAATATCAAGGTAAAATACAAGTGACTACATGTAGTTTTTACAATTCTTTTCTTTTTTTGTTTTCTTTACAAGGGGAAGTATAATGAAGCATTTGAATATTTCAGTCGGGCTTTTGAGGCTGCAAAAACTTTAAATAATTTGCCCTTAGTGGAAGAAACAAAGACTTACTATGGCATTGCGAAGGCTCATAAACTGATGGTGGCATTTAACAGCCATATAGAAGCAGAAGATCCCGTCAGCCTCAAGTACCTGCTGGCATGGAAGGAGAACAGAAGTGACATGTGCACTGACCCTCTTACAGTCGGTAAGACATTGGTTATGAAACACATTAGTGCTGGATTGTCCTCAACGCTTAAGTCTTTTTTCTTGTAGAGTTTTATTAAATTATTTCCTGGGCTTAATTCTCCTACTGAATGGAGGTTAGATTTGCCTCTTTGTGTGCTTATTTTAAAGGCTGAATTAAATAGGTTTAAATACAATATAGCAGGGAGAAACAGATAGAAGTAGTTGTTACGAATGGTAACTTACTTTTTGCAGTGCTATTTTCCACAATATAATAGTTACAAGCAAAGAGAGATGTATTAGTTTAGTTAAATATCATTATTTTAATTTTTAAAGAAAAAAATAATACTTTTCATTTACAGACAGTTTTTCAAGTGCATTCAAAAATAAGTTCCCTGTTACTAAAAGTAAGAAGTGATTTCTGCTTGACATAGTGGACATAATTCTGAATTCAGAAGAACATGCTGTTTTATTTTTGGCATCCTTATACTTGACGTTGGAGGGGAAGGAAAAGAAAAAGCAATTCTATGATTTCTTCTTTGTGTTTCCTAGTCTCAGATAAAAAAAGTAAAGGAGGACTTTAGGTGGAGTAGACCTCTTTCTTCACGGGTTAAATTTTCTTTTTTTTTTTTCCCCTGTGCTATATGTCAATACAAGACAAACCGAATTATGCTTTATCCCTGAGTATTGATAGTATTAAATTGCATTGTACTGGGGAATGAAGAGGAATAAACCTACTCCACCTTACAACTTCCCTCTCTGCGTTCCTGTGGAGAGCGTGAGTCTGGAGTACAGTGGAAATAAATGACAATTGGGGCAAAGTCATAATATGGGACTTCAGAGTTATTGTGTCCAAATTGCCTTGTCTATCAACTCTCAAAGGCAAAGAACTGCTTGTTTGCTGTTTTCTTGTGTACCTTTTCCTTGCATAGAATTGGAGGAATTAACTATAACTTCAGTTGTGAATTTTATATATAAAATAAGTGGTTAATAGCCTGGTAATTGAAGATGTTAGCAGTTTAACAGAAGACAGGATACCAGAGGCAACACTGGAAGCAACTGAGAATTGTGGAACAAGGACATTCATTGGTATGCTGAAGAGATAACAAATTACATAGCGCTCTGTTTAGGGTTCCAGTGATGGTAACAGGGCAGTTCTTTCTCTATGATAATGCATTTATTTTTCAATGACTATATATATTTTTATGATGTTTTGCCTCAGTAAGTGAATATCCAGCACACTCCCAAATGGATCTTGTAGGCTGGCAGAGTTAATTGGGTGCATATCTCCTGCAAGGGTTAGTAAGTTTCTAGACCTGTCGTGCAGATGCAATGGTCAAAGAATCCAATAATTTTGTATGCATTTCATATGAGGATCATTAGCTGTAGCTGATGTAAATGAAAGCCAACAAAAACTGACAATGACAACAGCAAAACACCAGGAGCCCCAAAGAAGATAGGATGGCTTTTGTATGTTCAACAAGTATGTTACTTCTTGTACCTAAAGAGTTGTGAAACCCACATATATCCTGAAATGATATGTGCCATTTAAGCTCAGGTTTCATGCTCCTCTTTAACAGCACTTCAGGGATAAAAAGAGTATGATTAGAAAAGCCCTTTATATCCTGGCAAGCGCGGTACCAGAAACAAGTTTTGCCTGCTGAGATTCTCTTCCTTCGGTATTTCTGCCTAGTTTACCCTCTGTTACTTTCAGTATTACAGTTCTCATTTGAGTTGCAGTTAACTCCAGGAACCCTGTGGCTACTGCATATTTAGCAGCTCTTCCAGTTCAATATCGTTCTTCTCATTAGTGCTCCAAGCTTACTCTCATGATACCCAGATTACATCCAGGAAAACATAGTGTCACACTGTCAGCACAATCTGTAACATTCTTCATGTTTTGCGTGCCAAATCGCTCGTTAGTGCTGGCATTACATTTTTAATATCTTTGGCAAAACATGACCTGGCACCGATTCAGTATGAGGATTCACTGGCTTGGAGTTTCAGGTACAGCCTTTATCCTACCTTCCAGCAGAATGTCTGTGCATCCTATGATGGACTCATCACTTTGGAAATTCCTGCTGTGATAATAGAACAGTATTTCTAGCTCTTTCAAACAGCTCAACATTGATAATCTACTAGATTTTTCTTAGCCTTTTTGAGGATAAAACAGCTGAAGACAAAATAAAATGGTAGTTCTTAATCCGCAGAGGAATTTAATGAAAGGAAAAAGGAAGGTAATAAGTTTTTATTTCTAACTGTTCTGACTCAATAATTTTTCTGTGACAAAAAAAATAAGAGTAGTTTCTATATTCTTAGGCAAAAAAATACTTAGGCAAAAGAAACAATGACTTTTAAATTCAAGTACTGCCACACACCTTATGTCTTTCAAGCAAGGCTTATTTTCTAAATCAATCATTTCAATAACCTGACGGGAAGAACCATTAATTACTCAATTTACTTCAACATTTATTAATAAAATGGGTGTTTTGACCAAAGTTGTCATGGACAAAAGGGACAGGATTGTCAGAAAGCAGTGTTTATAAAAGCAAAGGAAAATGTGTTTCTATCTGCTCCATTTGACTCAGTCACTTGACTTCGCTTACAAGAGTTATTTATGCCAATGTGAGATGCCACTGCAAGAACAAATATGTTTTTACTGATCTTTTTATGTTTTGTTAAACATATAAAAAATATTTATCAGTAGAATCAAAAGGCAAAAATGTAACTCTACATTCAAGCCTAAAAAGGAACCCACAGCTTGACTAACATTGGGAAAATATTTCACAGTTCTTTCATTAAATAAACTGACTTGCTGCCTTCTAGAAGGGAGAATAATAATTAAAGGTGCTGAAGGAAGGGAAATTTTGGAGCAGGTTTTGGATATTGATTATATGAAATGCTGACCGGAATTGTGGGTTTTGTGAGCCTGGCAGCTTTCAGTCCAGGTCATTGCATCTAGCAAGGCTGTGCCCCAGCAAGAGACCTTGGATTCTTGAAATCTTCTAAGCACTTAAAATGCATTGTTTTCCTCATACTAAAAAGCCTTTGGTTGTTTTCTTGAGAAATGTTACATGCTTTTGACCACATTTTTTTACATTTGTATTTCTTGGCTTTGGGAAACTTTGTAAAATTGATGCATTTTACTGTAGCTTTTCTGTGTTTGTTTTGTTTTTTTTTTTATAATAGTTACAATAAATTATTGTCTTACCCGTATCATCAATTGTGAAGACTTATGATCAATGGAATGATCTTGTACCATCAACTTCAGCATGGTCAGGACTATTTCTAGCATTCCATAAGCAGTCTTCAATGTGATTTAAAATGCATGCACCAGCTAAAACTATATATTGGAAAATACAATCCAATGAGCTTTTTCTCTTACTCCTAGATATATAGTCCCTCAACAGTCTTTCTCCAGCTCCTTCACACAGATGTAAGGACAGGTAAATTCCATACAATGTGTCCTTTTTCTTGTGTAAAAAGCTAACTCGTCAGCCTACCAATTCACATTTTTAAAAGCTCATTAAGGTGTTTTATAGTAATTTTCCTGTAAAAGATGTGGCTAGCACAAAATTGTTAAAATGTTGAAGAACAAATGTCTTACAAGGTACATTTATATTGAGTTTTTGTGTGACTTTGTGATTCACTAATAAAAGGATTATCCCTAAAGAATGGTAAAGTCAGAAGTGTGATATGAGATCAAAGATTACACTAAACAAATTTTGTTAACATTTCTTTACTGTAACTTAACACAGCCATGTAATTTATGGGCCATTTTGGTAATAGTATCCAACAGCAGAACAGTCTCCTTCACAATGTGATAAACTGCTTTTTTACTGACTCCTCTTTCTGAAGTATACTAATTCCAGGAAAAATTCTAATATTGCAAATCCTGTATTTCCTCCATTAATAAATTACATTAGTTACCTCAAATGCATGCTAATAAAACTGTTATGTCATGGCACTGTAATGAAAAGGCTTGACTGTACTTTAGCAAATCAAAACCAATCTTTATCAGGAATGTGCATTATAAATTATACTTTGTATTTGCCCAGTAGGTCTTCATCAATGGTTGCAGATTTTTTGATCTAAGAACATTTAAGAGAAAGAAAGGGTATAATGCACTGATCAAAACTACAAAAATAGGAAGTCTGTGTACCTTACCCAGACGTACATCCTTAAAATAGTTCCTATATGATGACAGCAGAAAGGTAAACTTATGTCAGCAGGTTTCTTTCACTGCATATTTCATATCTAAAACTGTCATAGATTTTGGCATATCATGATACCGATGTGGGACTGCTAGAGCTGTGCACATGCGTGCACTCCCTCAAAGCCACCATTTGTGTGTCTCTTAGATTGTTTGGCTCATTTACTATTTAACAAGTCCTGTTGCAGTTAGCATGTACAGAAGGCAAATATATAGGTTTGTTTGATGACTGAAATTAGTATGCAGTCTTAATATTTTCTTTTAACATGTGTCTTCTTGATAGTATATTAGTGGGGTTTGTAACTAACTTTTTGAGTGAAGGTAATTAAATGTAAATGCAGTCACTGACATGCCTTTACTCATAGAATGAGTTCGAATGGGCCAAACTGACTTTATTCCCAATCACCGCTGTAAAAAAGATGGGAATGATTCAAACCTTCTTTTTGGGAGGCAGAGAGGATGCCTTCTGGGCCCCTCCTTACTCTCAGCAGTGTGTTCACTGTGCCAGTCTGGAGATAGGATCTGTAACGGACTCTGCTTCAAGCTCTATATCCTTATGATTTATGTCAATAGTGACTTGTTTAATTTCAGAATACATTGTTAATATGACCAAAAAATAAAGAGAAATAGAAAGGATTTTAGAGAAAGGTGTTAGATGTTTTCTTAGAAAATACAATTGACTATGAAATAAGGGAATTATACACTGGTTTACACTTGTTGTTCTTATTAAATAAAAACCATGATTTTAATGTTTTAAATCATAGAAAGGAAGTGTGTCACCAAGCACAGACTTTAAGGCTGTCCCCGTGCCCGAGGCACAAAGGCTCACTTCATAATAAGCATGTTGCAAAAGCAGCTCAAATGCTTTGGTATCTCCTACTGAAATTCACAGGATGGTTTCTCTGCATTTTTGAGGGGTTTATCAAATAGAATAATTTGCTCACTTCTGGAAAAATGCTGTGGCTAGAAATGCCAAAAATGTATGCATTTAGGAAAAAAAAAACATTAGAAAAAAAAAAAAAACCCAAGGTTAGAGGTGGTTCTGTTATTATTTCTTTTTCCTTAAAATTTTCTAAGCTTGTACTGCCTCTTATTCACATCACCTAGCACTCATCAGTTGCTGAATTTTACCTTATCTCACTTTGAATTTTAATTATTTTGTACTGTTCTACCTTCGATATTAATGCAAAATACCTTAAGTAAATGTTGAAAACCAGCATGCTTGCATATAGACGTTGATGACATAGAACAGGTGTGTTTCAGAAAGTTTGTATATGTGGTTCTTACGTTATTGATTATTAATTGGGGTTTGTTTTTTAAGGATTTGATTAAATCTGCTTAGTGATATACTCTGACATTTTTAGAAGGTGAGAGTAATTATTGCTTGGGAAGAATCAAGTGTGAAGAGAAGAACTGAGGGTGACAGGGAAGTTTTTCTTCACGTTGTGATCAGTGGACAGATGCACCAGATTCTCAATGAAGAGTCTGAGAACACCGATTAACCATCTAGGTCAGTTTTGTCATAAGTGCAGTAGCTTTTTCTGTTTATTGCTGATGGCTGAAGTTTGTCTGAAAAATCATGACATGGGAGTGCTGATATTTAGTGTTCTTATGCTTTGTACAAATGCACTGTCCAGGATTTTTTTCCTGTGATTTCTTCTTAAATGCTGCCTTAAATAATTGGGAATTACTAGACAGGATCAGGTCTAAGATTGTCAGTACCAGATTTGAGAGGAGAGTTCTTAGAGTATTTTAGTGTTTAACCGTGGAATAATGTGTTAAGAGAAGTTTCTTCATATTCTTTACCAGAAATTGGCAGTTCTTGTATGTATAAGTGGTGTTATAACTTCAAAAAGTTCACTACTGTGCTGTCTAATGTGATTTTGAGTGTTCTTGTCATCTATAGCTATATAAAAATATCTTAAGTAGAGGAGAATTTGGATCTCATCTAGATTTTTCTTCCATCTGATATTTTCTATGGAAATGTCTACATCTTGCTATGCATTTGCTTTAGACACATCCTATGCTAAACGTTGTTGGCATCCAGCTGTGTTTTCTCAGACAAGCTTTCTAGATCAGCAGAAAATGGTTCCCTAAATTAGGTGAATTGTTCTTTCTTGTGGAAAAAAAAATGTTGGAAGTAGTGCTCAAACTACAGTCTATTGTCAGACCCTTTAGTGTAGCTTTATGCACTGAACTAGTGTAGCTTTGTGTACTGCTCTGTCAGGACTTCTACAAAAAAATGGAGTTCCTTGACAGTTTAAAAAGCAAAGCTCAGTCCTACTCTGATTCTCTAGGATACTTGGATGGTGCAAAAGATATTGGAGCTCTTGTCCGACTACATGAGTTAACTTCTGGAGAAATTCTTGATTTGGAGTCACCTAGAAGTTTTAAGTTTGCCTGCAGTCCAGAGCATAAATGCGTTGACAAAGGGAAGAGTCATAAAGCAGAACAGCTGGCAGCTGCTGTGCTCTGGCAGTCCCCTGATGGTTGCAGGGCCAAAGGAGTAATAACCAGTTGGCATACTTTGAAGTGGCCCTAGGGCTTCTCCACATGTGCCCATCATCGGCCCCTTTTCCTTTGCTGCATACATGAGCAGAGGTGTCTCAGGTGATTTTATACTCTTGTTCTGAAAAGAGAAAATTGATCCTCAGAAACAACCAAAGAGCAGACTTTTATGTTTTTGTTTAATATTGAGAAGGTTGTTGTCATTTAGACTTCATAAAGAACCTCTTATTGGTGCTGTCTGCAAACATGCCAATTGAGGGAGATTGACCTTAGGCCAACATGAAAACAGTTCTCTGCTGCAAACCATTCCTTTCCAAAAGCTCCCCAACAATATTTGGACACAGAAAATCAAAGCCAAGACAAAGAAACTGTATTCAGTGCATATTTTCTGTAACAGAACCCTTAGGTCATCTCAGGAGTCACAGTCAGTGTATCAAACACCTTCCTTCTCCTTCGTCTCCCAAGCCACCTTTCTTTTCTGCGTTTTTGAGGGGTGTTTTTTCTGAGATGCATTCCCCTGTCTAGATATATCCTTTTGTGTTCCTCTTATGTTTAAGTAAGAAATGGCTATTTTTATTAATATGCTGTAGTCTGAAGATAGACAAGATTTAAATTACTTACTATTTAGAGTGAGTCAATCTATTTTAAAAAGTGAAGTGTCATACTTCTACAATTAATGCATTTATGAAATCATATTTCTTTTGCCCCAAAATCTACCTCTCTTTATATTCTTTTCTGTAGTCATCAGGAATATTTTGTGATTTTTTGGACAGTTTCTGAAACAGTTATTTTCTTTTTGTTTCTCATCCTTCTCTGTCTGTTCTGTGCACTACTCTTTTGGTTTCTGTCCTGTTCTTCGCTTTTATATTGAAAATTATTCTCGCTCCATTTTTGCTCCACACTTTCATTCTGAATCTCAAATTTATGTATGTTACTTGTCTGTATAAGTCAGTTACCTCTATGCACAGTAGCTAGCATCTCAATCCATACCTTATTAGGGATATCTTTTTTGCTTGGAGTAGAATCAATAGGAGTTTTTTAAGAGCAGTATTTCAGGTTTTTCATACTTACCTTTTTGGCACTGTTCTTCATGCTCTGTGTGTTTTTATTATGTTGTGATCAGAGAATACACTGGGAAGAATTGCACTTCATATTGAGTATCTTGGTAACCTGTTTAATAGAAAATTGTGAAGTATCAAAATAACCTTTAAAGAGACCTTAATCACCTATGTGATTGACTAAGTTTAAGTATACAACTAGGTGATTAATTAGCTTGAAGATCCAAATGCATGCTTAAGTAGATGACCATGCCCTCAGGCTCATCCACTTGTTTCTACTTACTCAGTTAAGCATTCAATATTATCTGCAATACAGAATATTCCCACTTAAAAGATCATACAAGTCTTGCCACAGAGCCAAGTAATTATACAGTATATTCTGTAGTGTGTCATACGAGTACATCACATTGAACATACTATCCTATAATACTGACATGAATAAGCATCAGGTAGAGTAATTGATAGGGGAAGGGCAATACGAAATTGTTCTGAATCAAAGTTGTTTTCATATTTTTCCATGGTTGCTACAGTGTTTTAATTCAATTACTTTTCCTAAAAATGTAGCTGCAATGGATGCTAGTCAAACACAGCGTAGCTGGTGTCAACTCCTGTCGGGAATTCATCTTCTGCAGCATTTTTTTAAATGGGACTTGCAAGTGCCCAGCACCTCTCATATCAAAACCTTATCCTTATTCATATGTTAATCATAATGTCTGTGAAAGCCAATACTCAAACCATGTCTTTTCTGTGAGGGTGTATTTCATACTGTCTGTTATTTACAGATCATGTGAATGTAGCCATCAAGCTGACTGTTGTGTTCATGCATCTCAACTGGTCACCCAAGCGATAGTACTGAGAATTCAACTCAGTGCTGATACAAAACTGAACTTGAAACATGAAGGATGACCATGCCATATAGTAGTCTTGCTCAGCTCATGTTGTACACCCAAGGAATTTGAGGCATAGGAACTCCAGATCATGTAGCTGATGTCAAGGCAAATCAGAACATTATAGCTGGTAGGAACAAGGAGGGGATGGAAAGAGGGATGCATGCTGCACCGTGTTGGTGGTTCTGGGCAATCCATTGACTTCTCATCCTCAGTGCAGCACTTGCATCTCTCTGTTTACCTTACACTTTTGTTCTTGTGGAAAATATCACTTCAGGGTACTCTGAAGCCCAGTCCTTTGACTCCAGAACCTTTAAATCTGCTGAACAACACTTGAAATGTGTAATTCCCCGAGAGTGAGTTTATCCTCATTGGTACCCCTACCTCAGTTTTGAGAATAACATTAAAGCAAATTATATTTTGTTTTGTCGATGTTCATACAAGTATGCACATTTATGCTGCAGTAAGAAGAGAATTGAGATGAAACATTGACAATTTTAAGCATTAGGAAATCAACTGATATATTGGAGTATAACCAGGTTTCTAGTTTTGTCATCTCTTACATATCTTGAAATGGCTCACAGTTTAAGTAGGGGAAAGCAATGCTTCAGTGGCTGTATTGGAACTGTTAGGAATGACAGCAACAAGTTACCTGTGATTACCAGGAAAAGGTCGTTAGGCTAATGACTTTGAAATTTGATCTAGATAAATTTTATTTGGTTTTAGTTCAAAGTATTTCTTTCTCTCACATACTTTGATAAGTTTTTAATGACTGTACGGCTATTATGTTATCTGTTTGGAAGGTGGATGTGCATGTGGATCATATGTACATATATCTGTACATACAGAGAGAAACTATTTGGCAAAGAGGAAAATGTTGCAAATCTTCTAAAAATTGTGGACCAAATACTGCTACACTCAGAAAATCTTGTTGATTTGAGGGGAGTTGCACAAATGTAACTATGAGCAGAATGTGTCCCTTTTATCAGAGATGCATTACCAAAAACTTCTAGGTAAGCAGAGGTTTAAATAATGGGGAGAATTGCTAGGTATGGTATTCATTCTAGGGAACGTAACCTAAGTAAAAGGGAGGTTCTGATTGAAGGTATTCTAATGAATAGATTTTAGTATATTCTATTTTGTATTTCTCAAGAGTGTTGCTTCAGCATTTGCGTTAAGAAGCACTGGAAAATATATTATTAATCATAGTTATAGTATGTTTAAGGAATGATCATGAAACTAAAATCTGGAAGAGGCAGGAAGAGTTCTAATACTCTTCCGTAATATTTTTCCCCTAATAGGAAAACACGGGGTTAAAGTGGACTATTTTTTAAGCAGTGTTCAGTTGACTTGCTGTGTGGGGAGAGGCTGAGCAGTCCTGGCTAATGACTTGTAGGTACTGAATCCTCAGGTCTCTCAGGTGGTTTCACTCGACCAGTTTCAGCAGAATGATGAAAAGGTTGAGATAAAATAAACTGACAGTTGCTACTCATCGCAGGCAGCAAGCTGTACCCTGGCAGATGAGACCCTGGGAGCCCTCTTTTTTAAACAAAGGCTTTCACTGCAGTGAGCAATGAACTCCACACAAAAAGGGAAAAGGAGAGAGAGATTGGCAGCTGGTGACCGACAGGAGGAGGGAAAGGAGGGAAACAGAAACACAGCAATTGTTGGCTAATTAGAAGCCATTCCCACCTACTTAATACCAACCCATTAAGCAGAAAACACTTTTCATCTTACTCTCGCTGCTACACATGACATTATACTCCAATCAATACCCTCCCACTGGCTGCCCCGCTGCCCACAAATGAATACATTGCAGTTCAAGAATGCAGTAATTGAGTTGGGGCAGTGAAACTGCAGCTCACAGTCAAGATCTTTCTCTGAAGAAACTAATGCAGTGTTTGTGATGCTTGGATAAAGAAATCAAATCCCTGTATTGACAGCTGTCAATAATTGGCAAATGGAGGAAGTCAGCAATGAATCCATTTTAAACTTTGATTGAAGAGACAGTAAGTGTTTATTTACAGTGTTTTTTCCCATTTGAGTAAGAGATTTAGAGGTTTTGTACCCAGATATTTAGATTTTCCAGGTCATTTTGAACTCTGATCCTCAGTTACACCTACAGATTATATATCTGCATATCTATTATGTACATGCAGAAGTACATCTCTGTATTGATACGTCTCACAGGCTTCTCTATTTTCTGGAAGGTTTTGAGGTAGCCTTAACCTTTTAAGAGCATTTACAGATGTTCGAGTTTTGGTGGGGTTTTTTTTCAGTTTTGCAGGCTATATATACTTGAGCTATTTTTTAATTTCATTTTATGTCCTACTATGAAAAATGTACATTTGGTCCACAGTAACACGTTGTGTTACTGCAGCAGCAGATCAAGCATCTTACATTTCCATCATTAGGGTCTTCCATTCAAGTTCTACATTTAGATTCTTGCAACAGTGTTTTTTTTCAAATGAAATCCCTTGTTCCCTGAGCCATCTGGAGTTGGTAATACTACGCACAATCTGCAGCGTAAACTAATACTGTGCAGACTGCAGTGTAATTCTTTCTTCAAGCCAGTTTTTTCACCACAGAATCAAAACAGGACACTGTTAGTCTTCCTCCTTGGTTAGACTGAAGAAGACATCCGTGTACGTTTTTTGGAAGTGCTGAAAGGAGACTTCAATGCAACACCCTCTATCTCTCTATCCCTTTCAATTCCAAAGTGAATTGAGGAACAGTTCAGGAACTTAGATTACTTACAATGCAAGTCTGAAACCATCTTTTTGATGCAGATAAATTGCATACTGTGACATCTGATATTTGCAGAAAGTGACTATCACCATGTGTACTGTTTGTTATCATAATTTACACTGAAAGGATAATCAAGCATTGGAACAGGCTGCCCAGGGAAGTGGTTGAGCCACCATCCCTGGTGGTATTTAAAAGGTGGGTAGATGAGATATGGTTTAGTGATGTTTTTTGTCAGTGTTAGGTTGATGGTTGGACTAGAAAGGTCCCTTCCCTCCCTATAATGTGTTGTTAACTTGCCAAGCTGAGCCTTGAACCCTTGAGTTAGGCATTATGTACGTGCAATAATTTACACTACTACTTGAGGCTCACAGCATTTAGCAGCTTATCTATATGTGAGTAAGAATGGTTAAAGCTGAGTGTAGTCATTAAGACTGATGCAGTAGCAAATGTTTAGCTTCTTTGGAAATTGCAAACCAAATAACAATAACATGCTACTTTGTTGCCTCTTTCCAGTTGTATTATAATATTTTAAGCCTACTACTATAATTAATTTTCACTCAATTAATTTTTATTGTAAAGCACCTTTCAGCCACCCTCGTGTGCTCCCTGGGTTTCTTTTGATGGGTGTTACTGACAACCTTAGAAAAAGATTTGTCCTCAATATAGTCTGTAAAGAGGAAAGAATCGTCTTCTGATGGAGAAAGCTGGAATCTTTACCACCTGTGAAGATGCAAGAACCCAGGACATAGGAGTCGAATATGATAAGGCAGTGGGACAGAGGTGTTATTTACTTAGAGATACTTGGATAGGACAGTCAAAGCTACATTCAGATTCCACATAGGTACAATCCCTTTTTAAAATAATCTGGTTCTAACATTTGTTTCTGGAAACTATGGGACTTTGATTCATTTAGACACAGAGGTGTACAAGTTCAGTCTTACTTTGACTAGATGCCAGTTAGAAAGATCAGAGGCAGGCAAGGGAAAATGTGAAGAGCAGTTGGCAGTCTTTCTGTTTCTCAGTGCCAAAGCCTGTGGGGTTAATTTGAAGATATCCAAATCACCTTGGCACCATCATCTCTAGTTTTTTCCAGAACTGGAATTTAATGAGCCAGGACATAAACATAGGATCATAGAAGACTAGTTATGGAAGGGACTTTAAGAACTTGTCTCCTCCAGCCCCAATGTAGGAGCAACTGCGTTTATGTCATTTCTAAGAGAAACTTTTCTTCTGTCTTCTCAAAAAATATCTGGCAATGGACCTTCCACAACATCCATAGACAATCTGTTCTAAAGGGTAAAATGATGCAGGATAATAAAAAAAACAGAAAGTTTTTCCTTCTTGTCTAAAGTTGTCCTTAAATTATACTCAATATCTATTCTATCCAATGAGGACTTCAAATTAATTCCTTTCATCTTTGCATTAATGTTGGAGAAAGGAATTATCTGACACGTACTGGGGTTTAGAAGAAAATTTTTTAGTGATTTCTTAAAAGGATGATTATAAGGATTACTTCATCTAAGAATTAATTAGATATGATGGAATGCAGTTCCTTCTTATGAGCATGGCTGATGGAAGGGGATAGAAAGAATATGCAAGGATCCTTTTTCCTTAATATTTATTTTCCAGCTATATTATCCAATTGGAGTAGTCCATATCACTCAGCTGAGCACAGTGGATTGGTGTCCACTCCCAAAGGGCAGGAAGAACAAGGGCTTCCCCAGTAAGACATAGACCAACGCAAGGGGAAGGGATGCTACTTAATCTTAAATGGTTTATCTAAGAGCTGGGAAGCTTTGTTATTCAAAGTTTCTTACATAATTCAAGACTCTTCTCCTTACATAAGTTTCTAAAGCAGGAAAGCAGCTAGATTTCTGAATTCATCTTATTGAGTTCATCCACTCATACTTAACTTGTACTAGAGATGCAACTGAACTCCTTATTTATGACTGAGGATGTTTCTTCTAGAAACCCAGATGAGAGATTTGAAGAGTCTCTTTATTCATTCTACACTGCATGTTTTGATACGTCAAAAACCAGACCCTGATTTTTCTCCAGGTTCAGAGTTCAGCAATAGAACCCGTATCCTCAAATAAATAAAATGACAGTACTGCCTTCACAACTCTCAATTCTCATCTGTGCTGAGCCCTGTTTTGCCAGTCTTTTGTAAAGAGAAATCAAAATATTTACAAGCCAAATGGCTCATCTTTTGAGCCCTTATCAAATGCTTTCATTCCCTTTTCATCAATTCTTTTTTTCCTCCCATGGTAACTTAATTAAAACCTTTTTTTCTGATCTCATGGACCCTTCTAAGTTTTATCTGCAATAGTTCCCTAGCTCTAGATTCCCAAGTCAAATTAATTTTCTATCCTAACTTAAATTTAACTGTAGCTTCCTCCATTAGTAAGAGCTTCCTACAGAGAAGCATCTACCTAAGTTAGAAGCAGACAAGGCTGATGTTTGCATAGGATTCATTCATGAAAAAACAGTCTGAGGCTATATTTGTCTTCTGCAGAAGTTATAACTAAGGGAAGAGAGTACAAAAAGCATCAGTCTTCAAATAGATCAAATGATCAATAACACCCACTCAAGTTGCATCCAGCAAGCGTTCTGCTCCAGGAGACACTGGAAAATGGCTTCATCACAGTTGAACAGAAAGAGTATCCTGTGGAAATGTATGGTCTTACACATATTTTCACTCCATATGAAATAGAGGTGTGTTTGATTTTCTTCTACCTGTTTCAGCCATCTCACTCTGCTGTAAATCCCCCAGACTGATAAATGGAGCTTCTCTGGAGAAAAAGGATGTTTCTTTCCCCTACTTATGTGTACACCAGGCATTGCAGAGACACATATTTGTTTGGCTTTTATATTGTGAGATGCCAGTGTGTTTGGGGGTGTTTGAGAGACCAGATGTTCTTAATAGAAAAAAAAAAAAAGAAAATTGTCTTTGAACATTGCCTATTGTCAGACTTCAAATCAGATATGTTGTCCATTATTGATTTCCTTAAACATTAGCTTTGTGTTCAAGTTCTTATAATCATTGAGTCTCCAGTGCCTCTATAGGTGTAAACATTTTGCAATATTTGTCTCTAAGGATGCATATGTGGGACCTACTGATGTCCAACAACTGTTTAGTCACATTTAGTTAAGGGAAAAATGTTTTTTCCTGACCTTGTAATTTCTATGTACACAGATGCTTGTGGTCTAGATATTAAGAAAGCTATTGTATTTTATTTAGACTAGACTGAGGTTTCCTGTGTGCTGGAGAATCTCAGTCTCTATGGATAAGACAAGGGCTTAAGAGCTTCTGAAGTAATCATTACTTAGAAGACTGAAGGATTGCACTCTACAGCTTTCCAGAAACAGATTAAAAAAGTTTCCCTCCATCAGTGTTGTTTTAATTGTGATTCTAAGGTGTTAGCAGTTGAGAATCGTAGAATTGTTTGAGTTGGAAGGGACCTTAAAGATGTGTTTGGTTGCTGCAAGAGCTGTCTGAATCTTTTTTTTTTTATTTGATATTTAAAATGTCAGTTTTCATTATTTATCAGGTTATTCATTCCCCCCCTAATCCCCCAATAAATTAAATTCTGTTTCTGGATTAATACTAACTCTTCATAGCTCTTCATTACAAAGTTATCTCCATTGGCTAATTTTGGTGCAGTTCTCCAGACTGTACCTTCACACTACAGAATATATATAATATATATACACACACACACACACACACACACTTGGCAATTGCTTATGTGGTAATCTTCCTGTTTTTCATATTTACCTGAGACTCAAGTTCTTTCATGTTGGCTTTGCTATACAGAATTTTATTTCTCTAGCTTGAAATTTTAGCCAACCTTTTAGATGCCAAGAGTTAAGTTTAACAAATCATTTTCAGCAAATATAATCCCCTAAAAAATTGACCCTTAGAACTATCTCAGAATAAGCCACAGTGGCTCAGTCTCAGGAGCTGCCTCGAGGGGCTGGGTTTAGCTGGCTGGTGGTGGGTGTCTCTGCAGGGTGTACCTTTCTGTACTGGCACAGTGTGAGATAGAAGTGATCAACCCTTCCCTCTTGCAAAGTCACTCTTTCTTTCTTCTTTTCCTGTCATATTACCAGTATTGTAAGCAGATGTAAAAAAAAGTGTGTTTTTTACATCAGTTTTAACTGAAATGCAGCCGCTAATGGTAATTTTTTATGTATTGTGTATCACTACAAGGAAACAGAGAATGTTCCTGAAGTTTCAACAGCAATCTGTCTGTAAATTTGAGATTCTTTTAAAATTTAACCTTAAGGTAATTCAGAATTTCCTGAGTTTAATGTGCAAACGGGGGGGCCGAGATAATTGCTGTTATCATTTAATGATTTTTATACACAAATTCCTGGTACAAATTCATCCCTGATTACAGCAAGTGCAGTTTTACATATGAATGGTCACAAACTTGAACCTGAAAATTGGGTCTATCTTGATAACCAGAAAAAATTATGAAACACTTTAAGACATTACATGTATTTATGACCAACTCATGGTATCCTTTTTAAAATCACCATTATTATAAATCATTATGAAAAATAAGATCTTTAATAGAAAATTGATTCTTAATTAATAGAGTACTGTCTTGGAGAGTGAAGTGTAAGAGTACTGTTCGGAGGGAAGTTTTGGTCTTTTAGGTCAACACTTCATGTAATTTATATAGAGAAAATAGCTTAATACTGTTCTTGCCCCTAATTAAATGAAATTGGTATTCTTTCACATAGGTGCTTTATTCAGCAGCAGTGAAGCATAGCAGGACAGGAAATATGAAAAAAGAAGAAATAACGTATTTTTAAGCTGAGGAACAAGGTCTATGAGTGTGTGTCTTTACAAGTAGCATTGCCTTACTTAAATTTAACTGAATTTCACTGAATTTTTTAGAGTTGGAAGGGAC